>JAABOM020066936.1:0-39806 GCA_011800125.2 Solanum clarkiae | reverse complement strand
TTTTGTACAAAAGTGGACTATGTGTGTTTAAGGTTGACAATTGGGTCAAGGTTTATAGGTCCTTATAGGGTTTGGAGGAGAATCGGTAAGGTTGTATAAGGATTTGAGTTGCCTTTGGATATGGATATGGTTCATCCGATTTTCCATGTGTCTATGTTAAGGAGGTGTGTGGTGACCCAAGTGCTATGGTGACTTTGAAGGTTGTGGGTGGGACGAAGGATATGATTTATAGGAGGTTCCGGTAAGAATTTTGGATAGACAAGTGAGAAAATTGAGCGACAAGGATGTAACTTCGATCAAAGTTCTTTGGAGGAATCGACAAGTCAAAGGAGCTACTAGGGAAGCCGAAGTGGTCATATAGGAGGGATATTCATACCTCTTTCATTCTAATCAAGCCTAAGATAATGACTAAGTCCTTTGTATGATTTCAGGTCCTAAGTTTTAACCCTTATATCATTTGCATGCATTCATATTTAAGTTGACAAGTTTATGGTGCTTTTAACATTCAAGTTTAGACTTTTGAAATGATGTTTATGTGTAATTGTTGCATTCATGTTGGGCTGAAATCTTCATGATTACTTCTCTTCTACACGTTTCTTTGACATTCAGGGATGAATATTTCCAAGGGGGAGACATTGAAACGACCCCAAAATGCTCGAAAAAGTGACTCGAAAAGGCCCATAATCGTAATTTTCATATATCTCAAAATTCATGCATGATATCAAAAATTTGAATTCATATTCTTGTTCAGGGGGAAAATTAAGTTGGGGATAGGTATAACCCAAACAGCCATCGGAGTAGTTTATTTTGTTGCCAGTTTTTTTTGTTTTGGTCCAAGGCCTTTGGGTCTTATCCCCAGGACCTCCTATGCATAAAAACATCTATACTTAGTCATTTCTTAACCCTATATCATTCAATACATTCCTCAAAATCCTCTCTAACACTTAGCTAAATATTTCATAAAATTTCAAGAGCCCAAACGCATTCTGGATCTCAAGAAATTCATTCAAGCTTCAAGTTCTAATTTAAATCTTCATGAAGGAAATCTCCAAGTTTGAGGTATGTGGGTTTCAACGACTGGGTCCTTTCACCCATGGTGCCCAACCTTCCTGTATTTCATGCAATATGCATGTTTTCAAATTGTATTACTTATGGATATTGCTTATTATGAATTCTCAATACAAACTACATTGGGGTTTTATGAAATGTTGTTCAACCATGCATGTTTTGAGCTATGAAACTATGTTCCATTGTGAGATTTGATGAGGGGTTTTGATGTAACTTGCATGAGGGTGTTACCAAGTGTTGGTGGGTTGATTTACATTGTGTTTTTTCATATGATTTCACTCTTTAAATACATGATTTTGAACTAGCTTTGCACACCCGCCAAGTATTTGATAAAATGTGTTTTCAAGAATTCTTGAAGTTCCGATGATCTATTAGATGATTTATGAGTCAAGTGACTTTCTGATGATTTTGGACTTTCTAAAGATGTGTTTAATTCATGAAAATGTCTATGATGTTGTAAAGTGGGATTAAGCCCTTTTCTTAAATATTTTACCTCTTTGTGAGCCTTTTATTTTAGCACAAGGGTATTGTTTGATGATGATTTATTCATATATTTGAAGTTAGGCTCACCATTAGAGGTCAAAGAAGTTTTAGAGCTACTCTTGTCATGTTTCAATGTTTCTTACGAGTTATCAAACCTATGATTATTTTATATGTTTCGTGGAGTTAGATTTAGCACAGATTGTTTGAGGGAGTGCTCACTTTCCTTGAACTATAAGCCACCATAGGATGATGTTTTACCCTTGCTTTACTAATAGATCCATTTAGTACACTTTCTCTTGAGGTTCTTCCCGAAATTGGATTGTGTCCCTGTAAGGTAAAGTTCTTAATGAAATCCTTTCTTAAAATGGGCCATGTTCCTTTGAGGAAGGTTACTTCTTACAAAATTGGGCCATGTTCCCATAAGTTTGTTGTATGATATACCTTGACAAGTAGACCACCTCTTTACAAGTGAAGGGTAGTCATCGAGATTCCAAGTTATAGATCACTTTTTATTATTTTATGTTGGTTGAGGTCTCCTCCCACACTTATGTATTACGTTATATGCAATTTGAATGATTTACAAGCATGTTTAACTTCAAGCATTGATCATGCATACTATATTGTTATTATGCTTATCCATTGCTTATAATTATTCATTTTGATTATGTTGCCTATCTCTTTTTGAATTACGTCCTACATACTTTGTATATTCAAAATTACTAATGCATACTCTATGCCTACATGATGTTACCATGTAGGGACCAGAGTTCCATTTGACTATCCTTCTCCACGTGGCTAGTTTGACATCTTGAAGATAAGTTTGGTGAGTCCTCAAGTTCGAGAACACTATCTACTTTCTCTTTATATTTCTAAGACTTGTCTATGTTGATGTTTGACATTATGAAGGTAGCCCAGAAAGTGTCTTGGCCCCTACTCCATTCCATGTTTAGAGGTGTTGTTGGAATATTATGATGTACCTATGTTATAAACTTGACTCCTTATATTTTATGATATCAAAGACTTCTCTCAGTCCTGTTTCCCTTTCTATTTGCCTCTGGTTATTATTATGCTTTCGCGACCAAGGATATGTGAAACGACCTCAAAAAAAAGTGCCCAAAAATGTGCCTCCGAAGTGCTCGAAATCTTAATTTCCATATATCTCAAAATTTGTGTGTGATTTCATAAATCATACAAAATTAGGTTATGTTCCTGTAAGTTTGAAGTATGATTTGCCTTGGCAAGTGGACCTCCTCTTTACCGGTGAGAGGTAATCATCGGGATTCCAAGTTGTAGCTCGCCTGATCTTAGTCTACATCGGTTGTGGTCTCTTCCAATACCTATGTTTTTGTTCTATGCAATATGAATGATTTATAAGCATGTTTTACTTCAAGCATTGATATGCATGCCATAATATTATGCTTGTCTGTTGCTTATAATTATGCATTTTGATTATGTTTCGTATCTCTTGTTACATTGCATCCTACATACTTAGTACATTCAAACATACTAATGCATACTCTATGCATACATGATGATACCATGTAGGGAACGGAGCTCCATTTGACTATCCACCTCCACGTGGTTAGTTTGATATCTTGAAGATCATCTTGGTGAGTATTCAAGTTTGAGGACATTATCTACTTTCTCTTGCTATTTCTAAGACTTCGCTAAGTTGATATTTGACATTATGAGGGTAAGCCTGGATAATGTCTTTGCCCCTGCTCCATTTCAAGTTTAGAGGTGTTGTTAGAATATTATGATGTATCTATGCTATAAACTTGACTACTTATATTTTATGGTATCAAACACTTCCCTTAGTCCCATTTTTCCTTTCTATTTGTCTCTTCTTGTTGTTATTATGCTTCCGTGACGAAGGATGTGTGTATGATATGCTAAGAGGCTTATTTAGGGTTCTATCGGGTTCACCATTCTCTATGTCACATCTATTCCCTAGGTTTGGGTCATGAAAAAATTGTTATTAGAGTACTAGGTTGTTAGTGTTCCTTGGAACATAACACACTGCATCAATTAGAGTTTATTCATGGTTGTGAAGTGCGCCACAACTATAAATTGGAGGATATGAGGTGTTTTAGGAAATGTTTCCCTTCTTCATGGTCTATGTCATGCTGTAGAAGTTAAGGTTAGGTATTCCCCTAACGAATGTTCTTTCCTATTCTAGATCATGCTAATTCCAAGAGAAAGAAGAGCCCATACACCCGAGAAGCAACTGGCTTCTCCCGCTCCTCAAGCTCCTCAAGGGTAGTCATCGGGATTCCTAGTTATAGCTCACTTTTTCTTATTCTATGTTAGTTGAGGTCTCTTTCAACACTTCTGTATTATGTTATATGCAATTTGAATGATTTACAAGCCTGTTTAACTTCAAGCATTGATCATGCATGCTATATTGTTATTATCCTTATCCATTGCTTATAATTATGCATTTTGATTATGTTGCCTATCTCTTTTTGAATTACGTCCTACATACTTTGTATATTCAAACATACTAACGTATACTCTATGCCTACATGATGTTACCATGTAGGGACCAGAGTTCCATTTGACTATCCTTCTCCACGTGGCCAGTTTGACATCTTGAAGATAAGCTTGGTGAGTCCTCAAGTTCAAGGACACTATCTACTTTCTCTTTATATTTCTAAGAATTGTCTATGTTGATATTTGACATTATGAGGGTCATCCCAGAAAGTTCTTGGCCCCTACTCCATTCCAAGTTTAGAGGTGTTGTTGGAATATTATGATGTACCTATGCTATAAACTTGACTCCTTATATTTTATGATATCAAAGACTTCCCTTAGTCCTGTTTCCCTTTCTATTTGCCTCTTGTTGTTATTATGCTTTCGCGACCAAGGATATGTGAAACGACCTCAAAAAAAAGTGCCCAAAAATGTGCCTCCGAAGTGCTCGAAATCTTAATTTCCATATATCTCAAAATCCATGTGTGATTTGACAAATTCGACTTCATATTCTTATTCATAGGGCAAATTGAGTGGGAAATGGGCCTGACTTTAATTTTATAGCACCCGTATCAAAATTCAAAAACCCAAAGTTTGCAATTTCCAGAGAGGTTTTGCGCCCCAGGCGCAATGCGCCAAGGGTGCGCTTCTATGCATTTTTGTGCTCAACTTTGTGGTTCTGTCCATGGCTTTTGGTTCTTGGGCCTAAGTCTTCCCATATATGAAATACCTATACTTAGCTAATACTTTCTCAAACACTTAGACTAATCTTTCATCCAAATTCAAGTGTCCCAAAGTCATTTTGGATATCAAGAAGCTCATTCAAGTTTCAAGCTCTTTTTTAGATCTAATTCAAGTTTATTCATGTCGTTTAAGACTATCGCGGGTCCCCTACATCAAGCCAAGTTTAAAGGAATTTCCATTGGCTATGTTTTGCACAAGTACCAGTAGGAGGGTCAATTTTAAAGGGGTATATCTCTTAGCACACAACAAAATGGGTGTCCCACAACCTATCAAATTAAATCTCTTTGCATTATCTTTCCAACGCACTTCGTTTCATCTTATTTAGAGTTTGGATGAAGAAATTATGCCCGTTTTGGTAGAACTCGTTTCTGCAGGGGTATATATGGGTTTTTTTCCAAATTCCATTTCATTAATGGCAGTTCATAAATTAAGTTATTTCTATTAGTATTTTGGGGATTTCTATGCTATCTTAACCCTTCCTAAAGACCTAAACCTCATTTCTAAAGATCAAATTCACTCCTCCCAATTGGAATACACTTTCAAATTCTCCAAAGAGCCTCTACCAAACCCCCATAGAATTCAAGGAAACTCATGAACAAGTTGTAGATTTCAAGACCCCATTTCAACATTCAAGTCTTCCTCAACTCAATTTTAAGAAATTCAAGGTCTAAGGTATGTGGGTTTCATTCATGAGTTCCTTTCACTCATGAAGCCCAATATTCCTTTTTATGAAAATTGCATGACCTCAAGTTGTATTCCTTATGGGTTCTATTATTATAAAATATGAGCATGAAATATGTTGGGGTTTTGTCAAATACTATTGGTTATGCATAAATATCTATTTTGAGCTTATACTATCAAGTGATCTTTGTCTATTGAGACTATGCATGATTCAAGCTATGAAGTTTTGATATGATTTATACGTTACCCATGATGGGGTTTTATGATGATGTTGGTGGGTTGATTTATAGGATTTTAAGATGCACTGACTTCACTATTTCATGATCTATATTCTTGCATATTTTGAGTTATGAATTTATGAATCATTGTGGGATTTATTAAGGGTTTTGATGTATATTGATTGAGGGTATTACCAAGTATTGATGGGTTATTTTACATTGAATTTTCTTGCATGATTTCACTCTTGAATTGCATGGTTTTACACTAGCACTATACACCCGCCAAGTATTTGATCAAAATGTCCGGATTATGTATCTTGAGTTGTTAAAGGCCTAATGCATGGCATATGAGTTGAATGACCTTATGATAATGAAAGGGATGTATATCTATTGTATTTTTCTCTATAGTGTTGTGAGATGACTACTTTGATGGAGGGTGTGATGTTCATTAATCTAATTGAGGGGTTGATGCCTTATCAACCTTATTGAGAGGTTGATACCTCATTAACCTAATTGACGGACTGATACCTCAATCACCTAGGATTGAAAGTGGTACATTCGATAACCAAGTTGAGGGGTTGGTACCTCAATCACCTAGGATGAGAGGTGGTAAATCCATTAGCCAAATGATGATCTCTTTCTACACACGTAATATATTCTATATAAGCATATTTTTACTGCAAGCATCATTTGTACATGCCATATTGTTATTATGCTATCAATTGCCTAAGTTTATGCATTTTGGCCTATCTCTTGTTGCATTGCATCCTACATATTTAGTACATTCAAATGTACTAACGCATACTCTATTCCTACGTGATGTTACTATGTAGGAACCCGAGCTCCATTCGGTCATCATCCTCCTCCAGTGGATAGTGGTTCCTATTCAAGCTAGTTGGTGAGTCCTCTATTCCGAGGACAATGTCTATGTTTTTATGCTATGTATTAAAGATTATCTTTCTTTATGGTATGATTTGACTATGAGGGTGAGCTCGATTTCTTTTCTTGGCCCCTGCTAAGTTCTACGTTAGAGATATTATTGGACAAGTTATGTATTATGCTTGAGCTTTGACTCACTTATGTTATTCAAGTGTTTAACTCTTTCCCTTAGTCCCAATTTCCCTATTTTATGTTTCTTATGTTGTTCTATATTTTGCTTCCGCGACCAAGGATGTACTTATAATATGCTAAGAGGCTTGTTTGGGGTTCATACGGGTTCCCCATTTGTCATGTCATACCTAGGCCCTATTTTGGGTCATGACAATATGTGTATGATATGCTAAGAGGCTTGTTTGGGGCTCCTTCAGGTTCAACATTCGTTGTTCACGTCTAGGCACTATATTTGGGTTTTGAAAAAATTGGTATCAGAGCATTAGGTTGTTAATGTTCCTATGAATCAAACACACCGTGTCGATTAGAGCCTTATTTATGGTTGTGATGCGCGCCACAACTATGAATTGGAGGCTATGAGGCATTTTTAGGAAATGTTTCCCTTCTTCATGGTCTATGTCATGTTATAGACATTAAGGTAAGGTTTTCCACTAATGAATGTTCTTTGCTATTCTATATCATGCAAATTCCAAGAGGAAGAAAAGCCCATACACCTGAGATGCAATCGACTCCTCCCGCTCCTCAATCTCCTCAAGATGTAGGAATGGCTCATGAAGAACTCTAGGATGCTATTACCATGTTAGCTCATGCCATGACTAATCAAATCAACCAAGAGGCCCAATCTCCTCATGCTTCTGGACCGGCTTGAAGGGTGAAAGACTTTACTAGGATGATTCCATCGGAATTCCATGGGTCTAAGGTGGATGAGGACCCACAAGAATATATGGATGAGGTGTACAAAATGTTGGCTATTACGGGGGTTAGAAAGGAGAAGAATGCAGAGTTGGCGGGCTATGAACTCAAGGGGGTGGCTCAAATATGGTTTACCCAATGGAAAGCGGAGAAGGGGAACAACAATGTCATCCTTTGGGAAGAGCTTAAGGAGGCATTTCTCATCCAGTTCTTTCTCCTTGAGCTAAGGGAGGCCAAAGTGATAGAATTTATGAATCTAAAATAAGCATCTACAAGTGTGAGGGAGTATGCCCTTAAGTTCAATCAACTCTCCAAGTGTGCACCACAATTGGTGGCACGAGCCGAGGTCTAGGATGAACAAATTTGTGATGGGGGTGTCCGACTTGGTTAATGAGGAGTATCATGCTGCCATGTTGATAACTAATATGGACTTATCCCATCTCATGACTTAGGTCAAACAATTGGAGGGTGAAAAGCTTAGAAAGAGAAGAATTTGTGAGGCCAAGAGGGCCCATTTTGAAGGTGGGTTTCAAAACTCCAAAGGTGGTCCATTTCCTCAAGGCCACAAATTCCAGGGCCAAGAGATATTCAATACTTTGAACGAGAGGTTTGCAAATGGTAGGGTGCCAAATCAAAGATTCCAAGGAGGTGATGAAGGGGTGGCAAAGCCTAGGTGCTAAAAGTATGGGAAACGCCATGGTGGCCCATGTTTGAAGAACTACAATGCTTGCTTTAGTTGTGGTGGATTGGAGCACAAAGTAAATGGTAGTCCTCATGTTCAACACAAAGGAAGAGATGATAGTCCTCAAGGCCAAGGTGCTAATGCTGGCCAAGGAGGAAAGGTAAATCACGAAGGGGGTGCCCCAAGGCACAATAGAATCTTTGCTCTTTAATGGAGGCAAGGAAGGGATGAGGTGCCCGATGTTGCTACCGGTATGTTGAAGTTTTCTTTGACTTTGATGTGTATACATTGATAGGTTCGGGTGCTACTAATTCTTTCGTCATTCATTTTGTTGCTAGTGGGCTTTATGTGTGTCTCAAATTGTTATGTCAATCTTTTTGGGGTCTACCCCCATTGGTGAGTCTATTGTTGCTTGAAAGGCCTATAGAAATTGTTTTGTGTTCATTTTACATTAAGTCTTGCCTTGTGAATTTGAATTAGATATGGTGGATTTTGATTTTATACTTGAAGTTGATTAGTTACATGTATGTTATTTCTCCATTGATTGTAGGACCCGTAGAATTAGATTCCAACCCCCTAATAAACCAGTCCATGAATGGTAGTGAAGGGGTAGGTTCATTTCTTGTCTTAAGGTCCAATTGATCTCTAAGTATTTCATTTATCATTTTGTATGAATAGGGATGTTGAGCCTAAGGTCCCTCATATGGACTTGATTCCGGTGGTTAATGAGTTCTTGATATACCTTCCATTATTTTAAATTTGGGGTAGTGTCTATGGGTTTGGTTGATGCACCGGCTTTGTCTATTGGTCTCACGAATGGGGTCTTTAAACCCTACATTGATATGTTTGTGATGGTCTTTAGTGATCATATGTTGGTTCTTTTCCAGAAGGAAAGAAGAGCTTATGGATTATTTGAGGGTGATATTGCGAATTTTACAAGAATGTGAGATTGCTCGCTAATTTTGGAAAGTGGGAGTCATTGGGATGACCAGAGGGTGGTTGGAGAAGTTCACCGGTTGACTAGGTTGGGTAAGAGGTTGGGTGAAATTGAGAATGGTGGTGTAGTGGTTTTGTGGTTCCAACTCTTCTTGTGTTGAAGAGGTTTACTTTAAGCAAGTCCTTGATTCCACGTTAATAGAGTTAGAGGCCTTGGTCAGGGATGGTAGGGTGGAGGTTTTCTCCCAAGGGGGCGATGGTGGCTTTTTGTACCAAAGTATACTATGTGTTTTTAAGATTGACAAATCAGTCAAGGTTTGTAGGTCCTTATAGGGTCTGGAGGAGAATCAATAAGGATGCATATGGATTTGATTTGCCTATAGATATGGATATGGTTCATCCGGTTTTTCATGTGTCTATGTTAAGGTGGTATGTGGTGACCCATGTGCTATGGTGACTTTGAAGGTTATGGGTGTGATGGAGGATAATTTAACTTATGGGAGGTTCCGGTGGGAATCTTGGATAGACAAGTGCGAAAGTTGAGCAATAAGGATGTAACTTCCATCAAGGTTCTTTGGAGGAATCACCAAGTCGAAGGAGCCACTAGGGAAGCTGAAGCGGTCATAAAGGAGCAATATTTATACCTCTTTAATTCTAATCAAGCCTAAGATAATGACTAAGTCCTTAATATGATTGAAGTCCTAAGTTTCAGCCCTTATGCCATTTGCATGCATTCATGTTTATTTTGACAAGTTTATGGTGCTTTTAACATTCAAGTTGAGACATTTGAAAATGATGTTTATGTGTAATTATTTCATTCATGTTTGGCTGAAATCTTCATGATTACTTCTTTTCTATATGTTTCTTTGACATTCAAGGATGAATGTTCCCAAGGGGGAGATATTGAAACGACTCCAAAAATACCCAGAAATGTGCCTCGAAAATGCCCATAATCGGAATTTTCATATATCTCAAAATCCATGTGTGATATCAAAAATTTTACTTTGTATTCTTTTTGAAGGGATAAAATTGAGTGGGGAATGGGTATAACCCAAATTTTAGAAGATCCATAGCGAAAAACGAATTTCACCAAATTTCAATTTCCAGAAGGTATTCGTGTTGGCTTCGCGACGCAAAGCCATCGCGAAGTAGTGTATTTTGTGGCCAGTTTTTCCTATTTTGGTCCAAAGACTTGGGATCTTGGGCCCAGGCCCTCCTATGCATAAAAACACCTATACTTAGTCATTTTTAAACCTCATATCATTCAAAACATTCCCCAAAACCCTCTCTAACACTTAGCTAAATATTCCATCCAAATTTAAGTGCCCAAACTCATTTCGGATATCTAGAAATTCATTCAAGCTTCAAGTTCTCATTCAAATCTTCATCAAGGAAATCTCCAAGTTTGAGGTATGTGGGTTAAAACCATTGGGTCCTTTCACCCATGGTGCCCAACCTTCCTTTTTCATGAAATATACATGTTTTCAAGTTGTGTTACTTATGGATATTACTTATTATGAATTTTGGATACAAACTACATTGAGGTTTTATGAAATGTTGTTCAACTTTGCATGTTTTGAGCTATGAAACTATGGTCCATTGTGAGATTTGATGAGGGGTTTTGATATAACTTGCATGAGGATGTTACCAAATGTTGGTGAGTTGATTTACATTGAGTTTCTCACATGATTTTACTCTTGAACTTCATGATTTTAAACTAACATTGCACACCTGCAAAGTGTTTGATAAAATGTCTTTTCAAGGATTCTTAAGTTTTGATGATCTAGTGGATGATTTATGCGTCAAGTGACTTTATGATAATTTTCAGCTTTCTAAAGATGTGTTTAATTCATAAAAAATGTCTATGATATTGTAAATCCGGATTAAGACCTTTTCTTAAATATTTTACCTCTTATGAGCCTTTGATGTTGATGCAGGGGTATTGTTTGATGATGATTTATTCGTATGTTTGAAGTTAGGCTCACCATTAGAGGTCAAAGATATTTTAGAGCTACTCATGCCATGTTTCAAAGTTTCTAATAAGTTATTAAAGCTATGATTATTTTATATATTCCATGGGCTTAGATTTAGCACTGATGGATTAAAGGAGTGCTCTCTTTCCTAGAAATATAAGCCAGCATAGGATGACGGTTTACCCTTGCTTTACTAGTGGATCCATTTAGTACAGTTTCTCTTGAGGTTCTTCCCGAAATTGGGTCATGTTCCCTTAAGGTGAAGTTCTTCATGACATCCTTTCCGAAATTGGGCTATATTGCCTTGAGGAATGTTACTTAATACGAAATTGGGTCACGTTTCCATAAGTTTGAAGTATGGTTTTCCTTCGCAAGTAGACCACCTCTTCACCGGTGAAGGGTAATCATCGGGATTCCAAGTTGTAGCTCTCCTGATCTTATTCTATGTCGGTTGAGGTCTCTTCTGACACTTATATATTATGTTCTATGCAATTTGAATGATGTACAAGTGTGTTTTACTTCAAGTGCTGATCATGCATTCTATATTGTTATTATTCTTATCCAGTGCTTATAATTATGCATTTTGATCATGTGCCTATCTCTTGTTGCATTGCGTCCTACATACTTAGTACATTCAAACGTACTAATGCATGTTCTATGCCTACGTGATGTTACCATGTCGGGATCGGAGGTCCATTTGAATATCCTCCTCCACGTGATTAGTTTGACATCTTGAAGATAAGCTTGGTGAGTCCCCAAGTTTGAGGACACTATCTACTTTCTCTTGCTATTTCTAAGACTTGTCTATGTTGATATTTGACATTATGAGTGTGAGCCCGGAAAATGTCTTGGCCCCTGCTCCATTCCAAGTTTAGAGGTGTTGTTGGAATATTATGATGTATTTATGCTATAAACTTGACTCCTTATGTTTACGATATCAAAGACTTCCCTTATTCCTGTTTTCCCCTTCTATTTGCCTTTTGTTGTTATTATACTTCCACAACCAAGGATTATGTATGATATGGTAAGAGGCTTGTTTGCGGTTCCTTTGGCTTCCCCATTCACCATATCACTTTTGGGCCTTAGGTTCGGGTCGTGACAAAACCTTACTTAAGGTTCATAAACTCCATCATCTTAGCCTCCCTTAGCTCGATTGGAAAGAATTGGTTGAGGAATACGGTTTTGAGCTCTTCCCAAAAGATATCATTGTCATTCCCCTTCTCCAACTTCTATTGTGTTAACCAAATTTAAGCCACCCCTTGGAGTTGGTAGGCTACCAACTCCGTCTTTTCCTCTAAATTTACCCCCAGGATGGATATCACCTTGTACATCTCATATATGAACTCTTGGGGATCCTCATCCATCTTGGATCCATGGAACTCCGGTGGGTTCATTCTTGTGAAATACCTCACCTATAAGCCGAATTGGGAGCATGAGGGGCTTGGGCCCCTTGGTTGATTTGGTTGGTCATAGCATGAGCCAACATTGTAATAACATCTCGGAACTCATCTTGGGCTACCCCTCCTCCTCATGGAGCTTGAGGAGTGGGAGGGGCCAGTTGCTCCTCGGGTGTACGGGCTCTCCTTAGTTTCCTTCTTGGAATCGGCATGATCTAAAAGAGCAAAGAGCATTCATTAGGGGAAAAGCCTTACACTTACATCTAAAGCACGATATGGACTATAAAGAAGTGAAACATTTCCTAAAACGTCTCATAGCCACCCATTCATAGTTGTGGCATGCTTTACAACCATGAATAAGACTCTAATCGATGCAGTGTGTTAGATTTCAAGGACCACTAACAACCCAGTGCTCTGGTACTATGTTTGTCACGACCCAAGCCTAGGTTCTAGACATGACACGGCGAATGGGGAGCCCGAAGGAACCCTAAACAAGCCTCTTAGCATATCAATCACACATCCTTGGTCGCGAAAGCAAAACACCAATAGCAAGAGATATAAAGAAAGCGAAGCGGGACTAAGGTAAATCTTTGGTAGTCATAAAAGTATAAAAGAATCAAGCTCATAGCATAAGTACATCATAATATCTAGCAACACCTCTAACAAGGAATGGAGCGGGGGCCATGAAACTTTTCGGGCTCACCCTTATAGTACCAAGTGTTCAATATAAAGAAATATCAAAATAGCAAGAGTAACATAGCGTCCTCGAACTTAAGGACTCACCAAAGCTTATCTCCAAAGTTTGATCTAGCCACGAGAAGGATGATCAAAAGGTTCTCTGGTTCCTACATGTTAATATCATGTAGGTATGGAGTATGCATTAGTACCTATGAATGTAGTAAGTCTGTAGGATGCAATGCAACAAAACATAAGACAATATAGTCAAAATGCATAATACTAAGCAATAGATAAGTGTAATCTCGATATGGCATGCATGATCAATGCTTGAAAGAAAAGTACTTGTAAATAATTCAACTTACATAGAGCATAATACATCTGTGGAAGGATACCTTAATCGACATAGACCAAGCAGCTACAACTTGGAATCGAAGGCATGACACCCCCTCGGTCAAGTGGAACGGGCATGACACCACCTCGGCTAGGTGTGGTCTACTTGCCAAGGAAAACCAAACTTGACAACATGAACTAGATGGATCCACTAGTATAGAAAGGGTAATAATCATAATCCTATGGTGGCACATATTTTAGAAACAAAAGATGTTATATAAGGATCCCTTGAGTCGAGCCCCCATCTTAAGCCTCAATCGGTGCTAAGTCTAATCCCATGGAATACTTGACATAATCATAACTTGTATAAATTGTAAGAAACATGAAACATGACCGGAGTAGCTCTTGAAACATGCTTGACCTCTACTAGTGAGCCTAACTTGAAGCATGAGAGTAGATCATAATCATACATGAACCCTTGCTTTAACATGAATGGCTCACAAGAGGTAAAAAAATCTTGAAATCGGGCTTAACTTGTAACTTGTAAATCCATACATAATTTCATGAATTTAATACATACTTGAAAGCCCTAAATCATCACATAGTCACTTGACTCTTAAATAATGAAATAGATCGTTAATAACTTGAGAATTCTTGACTTGACATTTTATCAAACACATTGTGGGTTCGTGATACTTATTCAAAATCATGTAATTCAAGAGTGAAATAGGATAAGTAAACTTAATGCAAATCAACAAACCAACATGTAGTAAAACTCTCATGTAGGGTACCTTGAAATCAATCATCAAAGCTCATCATAGATGATAGTTTCATAGCTCAAAACATGCATAGTCTCAATAGACAAAATTAATTCATGGTATAAGCTTGAAATAGAAAGTCATGTATAATCAATTCAATATTTCATAAAACCCCAACATAATTTATATTCATAATCCATAATAAGAGATACACATAGATGATACAACTTGGAAACATGCAATTCTCATAAAAAGGAAGTTGGGATCAATGGTTAAAAGGTACCACTGGATGAAACCCACATACCTCAAACTTGGGTTTTCTCAAGATGAGCTTGAAGAGAACTTGGAGCTTGAAGATAATCCTTAAGTTCCAAATTTACGCTTGAAATCCTTGAAATTTTAATGAGATATTTGGTTAAGTCTTGGAGAGGTTTTTGTGAGGGTTCTGAGTGATATAGAGTTGAAAATAGATAAATATGGGTGTTTTTATGCATAAATGGGCATGGGGCCATGACCTCAATGCCCTTGGGAGCATAAGAAAAACCAAGGAAAAACTTATGCTGGTCCACGTCCTTGGCGCAACACGGACCCATCGTGCAGGCAACATTTGTATTGCTCAGCGCCCTTGGCATGTAGCGGCCAGGGTGCGGATGCTCTTTGGAAATCGTAAATTAGCGAAATTTATTTTTCACTATGGCTCCTCTAAAATTTGGGTTATGCCCATTTCCTACTCAATTTTTCCCCTGATCGAGAATATGAAGTCGAATTTTCGACAATCGAGAATATAAAGTTGAATTTTTAACATCATGCATGGATTTTGAGATATATCGAAATTATAATTATGGGTATTATTGAAGCCAATTTTTGGGGAGTTTCACTCGTGGCATGACATGCTTACATGTGCATTAAAATGATTTAGAGGATGTTTTGAATGATTTGAATACATTTTGGCATGAGTTTTAACTACTTTATGATTTTCAGCTAGTAAACTATGCATTGAATCTTATGATTTGGATGTTTTGTGTTCTAAGTCAAGTCTTTCAAGCCTTGTTCTTCCACATTCAAAGACGAATGATCCTAAGGGGGAGATGATGTAAGGACCTGGATTTTCCTATATCTTTAATGATGCTTGGAATTTGGTTCCAGAAAGTTTTGGGCCAAGATGACACCTTATGGAAGCCTTCACGAGCTGTGTGACCCCCTATATGGGACCCCCAAATTTGTTTATACTCCTTTATTACTATTCATTATTATTCTAAATACTTAACTTCTCATTCACTCGCTCTGAAATGCCCCTAAAAGCGCTCGAAAATGTGCCTTGAAAATGTCCATATTAGTAATTTCTATATATCTCAAAATTCGTGTGTGATATCGAAAATCTGACTTCATATTCTTGTTCAGGGGGGAATATTGAGTGGGGAATGGTATAACTCAAACTTTAGAAGACCCGTAACGAAAAATGAATTTCACTAAAATTTCAATTTCAGTAGGGGTACGCGTTTGGTCCACGACGTGGAGCCGTCACAGGGATGTGTTATTTTGTCCTAATTTTCTTATTTGGGTCCAACGCCTTTGGGTCTTTGGCCTAAGCCTTCCTAAGCATAAAAAGACCTACAATTAGTCATTTTTTGACATCATATCATTCAAGAAATTCCCCAAAACCCTCTCTAACACTTAGACAAATATTTCACCAAATTCAAGTGTCCCAATCTCATTCCGAATCTCAAGGACTACATTCAAGCTTCAAATTCTCAATCAAATCTTCATCAAGGAAATCTCCAAAGTTGAGGTATGTGGGTTTCAACCATTGGGTCCTTTCACCTTTAGTGCCTAACCTTCCTTTTTACCTAAATTTCATGTTATGAAGTTAGATTATCTATAGGTATCTCTTACTATGAAAGTTGATTATAAACTATGTTGGGGTTTCATAAAATGTGATTGTTTAAGCATATTTTGAGCTATGAATCTATGATCCATTATGTGTTTTGATGAATGATTTTGATGTATCATGCATGAGGGTATTACCAAGTGTTGGTGGGTGGTTTTACATTGATTTTCTCACATGATTTCACTCTTACATTGCATGATTTTTTACTAGCATTACACACCAGCCAAGTGTTTGATAAGATGTTCGATTATGGAATCTTGAGACATTGAAGGTCTAATGTATGGCATATGAGTTAGGTGACTTTATAATGATGAAAGAAATGCATGTATGTGTTAATCTCATGAAAAGTATCTATAGTGTTATAAGTTGACTACACCTAGTTAAGGAAGTGTTATGCCTCAACCACTATGATGGGGGTGTGATATGCCCATCTACCAATTGGGGGGTATATTCCTCAATCACTTTGATGGGGGTGGTCATGCTTATCTACCAATTGGAGCGTATATTCCTCAATCACTTTGATGGGGGCCGGTCATGCTCATCTACCATGTTGAGGGGTATATATCTTGAACACTATAATGCGGGATGGTATGCCAATCTAACAATTGAGGAGTAAATTTCTCAATCACTACCCAAGGGGTGGTCATACCTTGGATTTCAAGTACTAGTTTTGTTGGTCTATAAAGGTGGTCTCTTCCTACATAGGTAATATGTTCTATATAAGCATATTGTACTTCAAGCATCATTCATGCATGACATATTGCTATTATGCTCATTCACTTCCTAATTAAGCATTTTGATTATCTTTTATCTCTTCTTGCATTTGCATCCTATATACATAGTACAATCAAACATACTGACACATACTCTATGCCTACATGATGTTAACCTGTAGGAATCGGAGCCCCACTTGATCATCTTCCTGCTCCATATGGCTAGTACTATCGTTGAAGCAAGTTTGGAGAGTCCTCAACTCCGAGGATGATATCTATTGATCTTATGTCATGCAAAGACTCTCTTGCTTTTGTTGAATGCTTTTGACTATGAAGGTGAGCCCAAAAATTATCTCAGTCCCTGCTCAAATTCTAAGTTCAGAGGTATTGTTGGACAAGTTATGTAATGATGCTTTGAGCTTTGACTCTTGTGTATTATTAAGCTATGAAAGACTCCCATAGCCCCTTTATCTTTACTTTATAGTCTCTTGATGTTGTTTTCCTGCTTCTGCGACTAAGGATGTGCGATGATATGCTAAAAGGCTTATTGGAGTCCATTCGGGTTCCCCATTAGCCGTGTCATGTCTAGGCCACAAGCTTGGGTCGTGGCACTCTCAAACACTTGCCAAATTGTCCTTTTCGAACTCTAACTGGTGGATTCTCATGGAACCTCCAAGCTAAATATAAGTTCACTTTCAATCCTCCAGTTCTTGATTACTTATGTTGTTTTAGGCCATCCTGGGCCTCCTACATCAAGCCAAGTGCAAAGAAACTCTATCGTCTAAGTTTTTCACAAGTACAGGTAGAAGGGTCAACTTTAAAGAGTCATATCTCTTAGCTTGAAAGGAACTGGGTGTCACATGGCCTATCCAATTAAAGACCTTTGAATTAAACTTCCAACACATTTGGTTTCATCTCATTTAGAGTTCGGATGAAGAAGGTATTCCTGTTTTCATAAAGCTCTCCTATGTTGTATTGCCACCATTTCTCTAAGGAAAGCCACACGGGCACCCATATGGGCAGTGTGGCATCCCACGAACCGTGGGCATAGGCTTGGGCCTGAAATGACCATTTTTTGGCTGAATGACATGTCACGATCAACCACATGAACTGTGTGGTGTGGTACGGGCCATGAGGCCCTCCTTGAGGTTTTCAAAGTGAAAATTTTTCTATCCTTGAGGTTTCTGGAGTGAAATGTTTTCTAAGTGTTGAGCCAAGTTCCAATTTCCAGAGTGTTGCCTAAGTGTAGTCTTATGGGAACTCCACACAAACTGTGGAGTTCCACATGGGCCGTGAGGCCTCAAATGAGGTGACTCTTTGTCATTTTTTCTCTCCATCTCACTAATGGCATTTTCATAAATTTAATTTATTCTAATGACGTTTTAGACTTCTTATGCTATCTTAACACTTTCTAAAGACCTAAACCCTATTCATAATTATCAAATTCATTCATCTCAATTTGCATACACTCTCAAATTCTCTCAAGAACATCCACCAAACCCCCAATAAAAATTCAAGGAAACTCAAGAACAAGTTTTCGATTTCAAGACCCCACTACAAGCTTTAAGTCTACTTCAAGATCACCTCAAAAAACCCAATTTTAAGGTATGTGGGTTTCATTTGTGGGTTCCTTTCGCCCATGGAGCCCAACCTTCTCTTTTTATGAAAATTATATTATTTCAAGTTTTATTACTTATGGGTATCACTCATTATGAATTATAAACTAAATTATATTAGGGTTTTATCAAGTATTGAGTGATTATACATGAACATCTATTTTCAAGTTTATTTCATGAGTTGATTTATGTCTATTGAAACTATGCATGATTGAAGCTATGAAAACTATGAGTTATTGTCATGTTTTGATATGAATTACATGATACCCATGATGGGGTTCTACCATGATATTGTTAGGCTGATTTATATGACTTTAAGATGCATTGATTTCACTACTTCGTGATCCATACTCTTGCATTTACATGATTTTGAGCATTTGTTCATATATGCCCACCAAGTGTTTTGATAAAATTATATGACAAGAATTCTTAAGCCATTGATTGTCGATTGCAAGCTTTTACAAGTCAAGTGATTTCAAGATGATTATGGGCTTTCAAGCATGTGTTAAATTTATAAAGAAATTATCTATGATTTTACAAGCTATAAGTTGAGCCCTATTTCAAGATTTCTACCTCTTGTGAGTCATTCATGTTAAAGCAAGGGTTCATGTATGATTATTTACTCTCATGTTCAGGTTAGGCTCATAATTAGAGGTCAAGCATGATTCAAGAGCTACTCATGTCATGTTATCATGTTTCCTACAAGTTACACAAGTTATGATTATTTCAAGTATTCCATGGGATTAGACTTAGCACCGACAGAGGCTTAAGATTGGGGTTTGACTCAAGGGATCCTTATATAAAGTGTTTAGTCTCTAAACTATTTGCCACCATAGGATTATGATTATCACCCTTGCTATACTAGTGGATCCATCTAGTTCATATTATCACGTTTTGTTTACCTTGGCATGTAGACCATACCTAGCTTGGGGTTATCATGCCCGTTCACCTGACTGAGGGGGTGTCATGCCTTGGATTCCAAGTTGTAGCTACTTGATCTATGTCGGTTAAGGTCTTCTCCCACATAAGTATGATGCATTATGCAAGTTAAATTGTTTTACAAGCATGTTCATTTTGATCATTGTTCATACATGGAATATTGAGATTGTACCTATTGTTTATATCTTATGCATTTTGAATATGATGACTTAAATCATTGTTGGATTGCATCTCACATACTTAGTACATTCAAATATACTAACACATGTTTTATGCCTACATGATATCACCATATAGGGATCGGAGCTCCTTTTGATCACCTTTCTCCATGTGGTTAGTATAATCCTTTGAAGAAGACTTTGGTGAGTCCTCAATTCCAAGGACAATATCTACTCATTTCATGCTATCTTGAGACTTTTTTTGTTGAGCACTTCTTATTATGAGGGTGAGCCCGGGAGTGTCTTAGCCCGCACTCTATTCTTAATGCAAAGGTATTGTTAGATATTATGTATTTATGCTTTTGAGCTTGACTCTTCTTATGTTGCTATGTTTATGAAAGACTACCCTTTGTCCCATTTCCCCTTTTTTAAATGATCCCTGTTTATGCCTATATTACTTCCGCAACCAAGGATGTGTGCATGTTATGATCAAGAGGCTTGTTTGGGTTGTCTTCAGACTTCTTATTAGCAGTGTCACATCTAGGCCCTAGACTTGGGTTGTGACATTCCCTCACATTGAATTCACCCTGTTTGAGTTGATAAATTCTTTCAATTTGGCCTCCCTGTGTTCAAGAGGAAAGGAATGATCCAGGAAGTCAAACTTGAACTCTTCCTATCCAACTCCGTCATCTCCCACTCTTTCATTCAACTATTAAGTGTACCATACTTGGGCCACTCCCTTCAACTGATAAGTAGCTAACTTAGGTTTTTCTTCTAAATGACCCCCATAATAGTCAACACATTAGAGATCTCATCAATAAACTCTTGGACATCCTCATCAGCTTTGGAACCAAAAAAGTTTTTGAGGGTTCATCTGAGTATTGTCTCTCACCCTCGCAGTTAGCGTGGGTTCATGGGGATGAGTAATGGTTATCTAGCCTAGTTGGTCAAAACTTGAGCTAGCATGGCAAAAGCAATCTCGAACTTATCTTGATTAACTGGCTCTCCCATGGACTCTTGAGGAACTTTGTCCTCACCAACAAGTGGTTTTCTAGGTAGAGGGGTTCTTCTTGGAGGTATCTTCTATAAAGGCATCAAGGACATTTGATTGATGTAGGAAACTCAAGACACCTTCCAAGGCATGACATGAGTAATGAAGAAGTGAGACATTTCCTAAAATACCTTAGAGCCTCCTACTCATAGGTGTGGTGCACTTCACACCCATGATAGACTCTACATGACGCGGCATATTGGAGTCATGGATCATTTTAAAACATTAGTTCTCTAATACCAAGCTTGTCACTACCCAAGGCTATGGCATAGGAGTGATAACACAAATGGGAATCTAAGGATAGCCCAAAGAAGTATTCTAGCGTCCATACAAGCATTATCGGTTTGGAAGTGTAATTTAAACATTAATAAATGATACTAAATGATAGGAGGTTTAGGACTCAAGCTATGGGATAATTTCATGATCCAAACTTAGGGCATAGGAGTGACATGGAGAATAAGAACCCAAGAGTCTCCAAACAAGTCTCATAAGATCCATAAACACATTATCAATTCAGCAGCACAATTCAAACATTATTGAGTGATACGAAGGGATAGGGGTATATGCCTCAAGCTATAGGATAAGGAATATGGTATTCATGGTCACACAATTTTGACACATAAGTCTAAGGGATGAGAATTCGAGACTCAAGGTATACAAATAAGGAATATGGGACTTTCCACCACACATTCAACATCAATAAGCAAAGTCTAAGGGGCAAAATCAAATGACTCATGCTATGGTAGTAGGGACTTAGGAATCTCATCATTACATAATAACATCATCGACATAAGATAAGACATAAGCATAGTCTCTATAAGCATCATACATAGCAAGCTCATACATAGAGTTTCATGATTTCCAACAATGTCTCTAAGTCATAAATAGGATAGTGGCCGAGATATATCCTTGGCTCACCCTCAAATTAATTGACACAAAATAGTCATAATATAAAGTAGGTAGATAGAAGGTGAGTATCGTCCATGGAATAAAGGACTAATCTCTAGTCAACTTCTCACAATCAATATAGCCATGAAGAGGTAGATAAAGATAGTATCTGGGTACTACATGGTTAAACATGTAGACTAAATATATACATTAGTACGCTTGAATTTATTGAGTATGCGGACATGATGAATATGAACATGATAACCTGCATTTCAATGTTAGATGACAAGAGCACATATGTATAGAAAGAAGTATATAGGAATGAATGTCATAACAATATGTCTTAAATTGTTGATGTATCAATTCCATGATACTTAAACATACGGTGATGGGACCTCAACCAACATGTAAAACCATGTGAGGTATTACATAGAATTTGTCATGACTTGGTCCTGATCATGATGGCGCCTGCTAGGTCCCACCAATAGGCAAGCCAAACCTCAATCCTAGGGTACTTGTCCTAACCTCTAGTCAATACCAAACCACGTAATAGTAATAAAAAAAGAATTGGACCTACCCAGAACCTAGAAGTCAACTATACAGAGCTACAATAAAAAAATACATATCGGTAAATGTAATAACCAACCAAAATAAAATATACAATTTGACAGTACTCCTAAAATACATAATACTATCGTATGAGGCCAAAGTCAAAAAGAAAAAAATGGACATCTAAAGAAGGCGACTTTGATGAAGCTAGAGTTGACAGTGCTCACGCAAAGTAGTCTCCTGCTCTCTTGGATCCTCTGAATTCAGCGTCCCTGACTAGTACCTAGACCTGCACCTTGGGAAGATGCAGAAGTAGGGCTGAGTACCAGATAAGGGCACCGAATAGAAATCATCGGATAATTGGTGAAATAATATACAATATGAAGCTCAAATGCAGATAGTTGTCCCACACATCAAACACATAACCTTGACCTAGACCAAACTTGGTATCATATGTGGATGCAAGGCCCTACTATCTATGCATGTATGCCACCTGAGCCCCCAATAATCCTGAGAGGTATACCCGCACACAATATAGAATCGATAAAATAATTACAGAATTCCTTAGAGCCATCACAGAATCCTATAGAACCATCACAGAATCCCATCGAACTATTACAGAATCCCATAGAACTATCACAGAGCCCAACACTCCATATCATCAGAACAAAGGTCAGCTGCACTTTGTTGTAACCCTAATATCTAAGCCTAAATCCCCCCTCCCCCCGAGCCTCTATAAGCCCAAAACGTATACTAATGCATAATACAAGTGTGAATAGGTGAGTGGATCGATGGGTAATCAAACGGGCCTCACTCCAACAATCACTGTATATGCGTTATGATAGGATTTATCCCCCGTGGGATAAAGAATCTCCCTCGCATTAATAATCACAATACATGCGTAATGGTGGGATGTATCCCCCTCACGAGAAAGAATCCCCCTCATATAAACAATCTATTTCGACATTAGCGTATCAATTACGAGGTCTCATCCCTAAAATAAATCCAGGGATCCTCGACCCAAAAATTAGTCAGTACTCGATCCTCAGAATCTACATCTGCCATAAGTTGTCACAGTCGTGGCCATCGAGTCTCAAGTTAGTGCAGAGCATCACCAAGGAATCGATCTCTATGGACATGGCCACAGCCGCTCAATGACGGGGAGTGTCATCTAGGACAAGATGTCTAAAAGTCACTCACTCTATCAGTATATTCGGATCTAAAATTCCAAAGTCACATCATTCACAAAGTCAACATAGGCAGCGACACTCATAGTATAAGTATCCCTAAATATCCCTATGCTGTAGTTACCATAACCAAACCTCTGTCTCAGATCCACGAAATTCAAATCTCAGTAGGTAACAATAGTACATAAGGCATATATCATGACGATCAATATAAAAGCAGGTCTAGAGCCCATCATAAGTAGAGAGGGTGTATATCGACAACAACAGTGATATCAAAAGCTTCCATAACAACTAAGCTCAACAGGAACACATCTAGCTTAGAAATAAGTCACAGTATGACAAAAATTCAATATGTAGTCTCACAGTCAAAATATCTCTGTAATATCAGTAGCATGCTCTCAAAGACAACCGTATAGGTCAGGATACATACCTGTCACATGGCATCAGCCCATATACTACCTTTGTTAGGCTCCCCTATATCAGCAGTACCCAGATATATCAAATTTAATGCATTCATAGTAAATAACATGGGGCACCAATCTATTGTAAAAATATCATGCATACAGGACTAGAGCTAACATATAGCACACATCTAAATTCAACATACATATAATTACACCCAGTCTAAGGGTATGGAAAAGCCTAGCCTACCTCATTGTCGATGTCCCGAACTCTGAATTACTCTAGTCGAGCTTTTCCTTTACTAGAAGCCTTCTAAAGTTGCTCAGCTTTGAAAATATAACCCACAATAACAACATGATTAATTTGGCCATATTTACTTGTGAAACGGGTCAAATTAGGCCAACAAGGCCCAAAACGAGAAAAATATGGCCCACACCCAAAATCCCAATGAAAAATCTCAAAAATGACCCTTATGACCTCCCAGGTCTATACCAAACATTCTGCCTAAAATGGGCCCTAGAAGACCAAGAAAATGCTCAAAAACAAAGTTACAAACCTTGCCCGGAAAATATTCCACTCAAAATTTTCTCTGTCAAAATTCTCGAAAACCAGACATTTCTAGCTATCACCCAAAATATCATAGCATTCCCTTTGGAACAAAGAACAATTTGCTAAAATTGCAATCAAATTCGTCAAGAATCGGCTATGATATCAACAAGGAAAGTTTTCACAATTTTTGAGAATACAGCAAAAATAGGGAATTTATCTCAAAATATGTATCAAAACTCGAATCCAACATCACCATGACGTTCCTTGTGGAATTCTGAGTCATGTGGACCTTTTGTTCACCGTAAATAATCTTATATCCAGGATTTTCCAAGCTTGGGCACCTTGCATTTGAAGCTCATCGAAGCTGATGAAGCATTTATATAGACCTAACTAGCTTTCTCCCCGAACGCAGGTCGAGCCCCATAAATACGGAGCACTGGGGCATTTGCCCTTCTCCGCGAATGCAGCATTATGTTCACGAATGCAGAGGATAAATGCTACACTAATTTCAACATTTTGGATCTAATGTTATAGCCAGAATTCCTAACAGTGCCTCTTACAAAAAATGAGTACTCCATTTCTTTTAAGTAAAATTATCTAAAAGATGAGTGGGTTAAAATGCAATCGCATGACCCTAACAACTTGAGAAGGGTCATTCTAGACTATTTTTGACATTCCGGAGCTGGCCATGCCATCAGTTTACATTCCAAGTGCCTTTAGCTGGTTTTTTTTATAGAAATACACTTTTTAGCTTCTACTAAGCACATTTTGCAATTTTTGGCTCAAAATAATACCAGGAACCTCCGTGCCCGGACCAACCACCCCCTAGCACAAATTGGCCATTTTAGATCTAACAAAACCATCAAAATAACAATCCGAGTTTGTTTATTAGGGTTTTGACTAAAAACTCATTTTAGCGGTTTTGACTTCTCGTTGACTTGTAATCGTGTACAAATCTCAACCAAAACACCTTATAACTATCCCAATAGCTCCAACAAGTCATAATAAGTTTGAAGTTACTATACAGAAGCTTAGAACAACAGAAATAACACAGATATTGACCTACAGTGTCATTACAACATCACCCACTTATAAGACTTTAGTCCACGAAAGTAAAGTAGAAGACATTCTTGATTGCTCAAATAGTTTTAGGTACTACTGTCTTATCTGTGCCTCCATCTCCCATGTAGCCTCCTTGACCAGAAGGTGTTTCCATAACACTTAACCATCGATATGACCCTAGAATGCAGTTGCTAGTATCTCTGGCTAAAATGGCGACCGACTCCTCAACAAAAGCCAGACAGTTATCCAACTCAACTGAATCAGACTACAACATATGAGGCTCATCTGGAATGTACCGGTGTAGTATCAACATAGAAAATATGAGATATATAGTAGAGTAAGCTGGACAGAGGGCTAACACCTAAGAAATTGATCCAACTTGCCTTAAGATCTCAAAAGGCCCGATATACCGAGGACTCAATTTACCCTGTCTCCCAAACTGCATGACCACTTTGGAGATACTGTTAGAAATACTCGATCTCTGACCTCAAACTATAAGAATCAACGTATACGATCTGCATAACTCTAATGCTAACTCTAAGTTGTCCTCAAGCTGTCATGTGTAATCCAAACCCTAGCTGGAGTCTAAAATATACAATCAAACCAACCAATTATGGAAGGACTGAATATCTAAATTCAACAATCACTCATCAACTGTCAGATAGGCTAGGGTGTCCATACTCATTGCCTTCCAACTCAAGGCATCTACTACCACATTTGCCTTGCCCAGATGATATTAAATAGATATATCATAGTCAGGCAACAACTCAATCCTCCATCTCTGGTAGGAATTCAGGTTCCGCTGAGTCATAAGTTACTGTAAACTCTTATTGTTCGTATAAATATCATAATGTACACCACACAGATAGTGTCTACAAATCTTGAGCACAAATACTATCGCCGCTAACTCTAAGTCATGTGTAAGGTAGTTATGCTCGTGGACCCGTAACTGGCGATAAGCATAACCAATAACTCGACCTTGCAGCATCAAAATACATAACCTAGCCCAACATAGGAGGTGTCACAATATACCATAAAGCTCTCTCCCTCAATAGGGATAGCCAGGACAGGAATGGTAGTCAGCAACTCATTCAGCCTCTGAAAACTAGCCATACACTTATTGCACCACAAAATGGCATACCTTGGAGAGTCGATCGAGTCAATGGAGCGACAATGGTGGAAAATCCCTCGACAAACCATTTGTAATATCCTGCCAACTCAACAAAACTCCAAATCTTTGTCACTAAAGTAGGCCTAGGCCATCCACAAAATGCCTAGTCCTTAGTCGGATCCATACTAACACCTTTGCCGGACACCACGTGACCTAAGAAAGTCACAGACTCAAGCCAAAACTTACACTTAGAAAATTTAGCATACAACATGTGATCTCGAAATATATGAAGCACAATACAGAGGTGTTAGGCATGCTTCTCTTGACTAAATGAATATACCAGGATATCATTAATGAAAACCACTACAAGAAAGTCTAGATACGGTCGAAATACCCGAGTCATCAAATCCATAATTATTGTAGAAGCATTACTCAACCCAAATGGCATAACTAGGAACTCATAATACTGATAAAGAGTTTGAAAGGTAGTCTTCTGAACATCCTCTGCCCATATCCTTAATTGGTGGCACCCGGAACGCAAATCAACCTTATAAAACATTGCAGCCCCCTGCAACTGATCAAACAAATCATCAAGATATGGAATAGGATAATGGTTCTTCAGCGCGACCTTGTTCAGTTACCAATAATCTATACATATCCGGAGAGTCTCGTACTTCTTTGTCACAAACAAGGAAGGATTTCCCCAGAGAGGAACACTCGGCTGAATAAACGATAGATATAGCAAACCCTGAAGCTGAGTACTGAGCTCCTTCAGCTCTACAGGAGCCATCTGGTATAAAGGAATAGATATGAGATTAGTGCCCAGCTAAACCTCTATGGCGAAATCAATCTCCTGCTCAGGCAGCAATCCAAACAAATCTACCAAAAACATATTAGCCAACTCACATACAACCGGCACGGACTCCACAGTAGAAGTCTCAACTGACACATCACATGCATGAGCTAAATAAGCTGAACATCCTGCAAAAATCAATCTCTGAACTTGAATATAGGATATAATACCTATCGGAACCCAGCTCACGAACCCCTGCCAAACAACATGAGATAGATGTCCCCCAAGCTACATCTCCTTTTTTAGGCTAAAGCGGTCGTTGTCAAGAAATAGAACCTAACCAAGGTTAGGGCCAAACCCAAGGGAATATGGTAGACTTAGAAGAATTCAATTATGCAATTTGGGATTATTAACCAACGTATCTCCCCAAAAGAGGAGGGGTTTAATGATAACTAATGAAAGTAATGCTGAACTAAAAAAGTGTTTAAACCAATATGGTGAGAAACTTGGGTACTGTGTTCCCCATGATTCCCTAACTTAGTATCACTGGATAACCTAATTCTTTTCTAATATGTAGTATGCATGACGGTAAGTTAAGTTTACCAAACTCTTTGGCCCAGGAAAGAGGTAAATTTCACTACGTGACTTGGTCCATCTCTGCATCGTTACATTACTTACCCTTACCTATTGTCCCAATATAAACTCCTTTTTGCCTGGTTTGGTTGATTAGACGAGAATACGCCAATAGAATTATGTTAATTAATTCTTTTTCCTATTCATTACTTTCTTAGTCTGATCAGTAACACTAGGCGAGTTCTAATATTGGCCACCACTAGAAAATATGCAAAATGAAGAGAAATAATAAATACATACATGCACGCTTTTCAAGAATTATGAATTTTTTGGTTTTACCTTGTTAGTTCTTCGTGGTTCCCAAAACTCTAGTTGTTAATTTAGCTATTCATGATTTGTATAGATGAAAGACTTAGGAATTTGAACAACATAGTAGAGCAATCATACATTTGAATTAAGAAAAAGTAAATCCAAGCTTCAATGAGAATCGCAAGATTATAATTGGAAGATCAAATCAAAGTGTACAAGTGTTTCTCAAAACTCTCCAATGTTTTTCTCTACTCTATCTTACTGTTTTTCTGCTAACTCCTCAAACTCTCTGAGAAAGACAACCTAAAGACCTATTTATAATGTTTAAAATACAAGTCCTAAACAAAATAGGATAACTGGGTCGGCACACCTCACAAGATGCTCTACAAGACGTATAGTGTTTTACAACCTGTAATGGAGCTTACATACTTTGTTGCTGCAAATATGGACATGTCTTCTACAACACCCCTTAACGTCTCATAAAAGGTTCTATTGATCGTAGGGAGTTTTGTCTGATGAAACTTCAGAAAGTCCTCATTTCTGATCCTCAAGGTACGTGACTTGATCTGAGACTCATAAAATATTTCATCACATGTCTACATGTTCGTAGAACAAATTTTAAAAATCTATGCCACAACTGGAATTGTACATGAAACCTCCTTCATGGCCCGTAGAATTCTCTAGAGCCGTAAAGGGTCTCGTGAATCCTCAAAATTAGCAACTTCTTTATATTCTTCCCTCAATCAATGCCAACCATGAAATCATGCAACCAAACATAAAAACAGATAAAACCCACTAACATTGCATTGTGAACATACAAAATTCCAAATATCAAGCATCAAAAGTATTGTATTTTAATAGCATATCAGAAAATCCTCGGTTCGCCAACGAAACAGTCTTGGCATAAAAATCTAAAAGAATGATGTGTAGCCAACAAATCCATACCCAGAAAAAGGTCACAATCAAGCACATCAAGAAGTATCAAATCAACCCAAGTGTCAAATCCCTGAAGAGTAACCATACAACTTCTGCAAACCTTGTCTACTACAAGCAATCCCCCACTGGGGTCGATACCTAAATCTGGGAGGATAGAAGCTTGGGAGTCACACCTAGATGAGGAACATAACACATAGATACATAAGAGATGGTGGATCTTGGATCAAATGAGGCTGAAGATGGTTGTCGGCATATATAAATCATACTTGTGATTACCTCATCAGATGACTCAGCCTCGGCCCCACAGCCTATCCCTCAGCACTCGAAACCCTATATAAGAGGCACTGAACTCTCCCTCACGTCTAGCCTGCTTGTCACTGCCCCCGAGGCCCCACAGCCTATCCCTCAGCACTCGAAACCCTATATAAGAGGCACTGAACTCTCCCTCACGTCTAGCCTGCTTGTCACTGCCCCCTTGGGCATCGCTACTAATCTGCTCGATGGAGTGGGCATGACTAATGATGTCCAAAAGTGATCATCTTAAAGTCACCAAAGCATGAGTACCTATCCTTAGCTGAGGCCTCAAACCTCGCACAAAATAATGGATCCTCTCCTTCTTGGAAGGCAAGATAGCTATAGCATATCGGGAGAGCTCCTAAAATTAAATATCATACTGAGCTACAATCATATGTCCTTGCTCAATTCATGCAAACTGTTCCCAATGATGGTCTCTAAAGCTCCTTGGTAAAATTCTAGTCATAAAAGCCTCTGTAAACTTTTCCCAAGTCATTGGTACGGTATTTGCTGGCATGTTGTCCCAATAAATGCGCCACCATTGCTTGGCGATACCATCAAGCTGATAAGCAATAAACTCAACATCTCAAGACTCCAACGGTCATAAAACATGCAGTAGCTCCGTGTAGGCTGTCAGAAATTCCTGTGCATCCTCCTCTGTAGCTCCCAAAAACCTTAGTAGGGCCAGCCTAAAAAAGTATCCAAGTAACCGCTAGTCCTAAAACTATATAGCTCCCTCCGGCTGACTCAAGGCCTCTGGAACATTATCCTTTACTAGTGCCTGAACTAGAGAAACTGGAGCTTGGGTTGCATACTATTATAGGGTTCCAAGGGCTACAAGGATCTGTCCAAGAACCACTGCACCTTAGGTGCTGCTGTACTACCCATACGACACCTTTCATATGGCATGCCAACCAGTTCTCCTATTTTATTTAGGACTTGAATTTTAATTATTCTAAATAGGTTTTTTAGGTTATTTTTCATAATTGTTTTACCTAGTACTCAGAGAATCAATATTTAGAGAGAAAATATTATAAGATCATATTGGAGAGTCTTTAAGAACACTTGTGTTTGAATTTTACCTTGAAGCTTGTGATTCTTGTTGAAGTTGGATTTTGTTTGTTCTTAATTCTGTTGTATAAGTGTTCAATTATATCTTCTCTATTCATAATTCTTGCATCTACATATAGCATGAGTAGCTAAATCCATAAATAGGGTTCTGGGAACCATGAAGAACTAACAAACTAAAATTGATTTATTCATGATTCTTTAAAAGTGTATATGCGTGTATTAATTAACTCTCTTCATTTTGTATATTTTCTAGTGGTGGCCAACATTAGAAGCCACCTAGTGTTACTGACTGGGCCAAGGTTGTAATATATAGGAAAAGAAGATTAATTAACAGGATTCGATTAATGTGTTCTCATCTAATCAACCAAACTGGACTAAGGGGAGGTTGTACTGGGACTAATAGGAAATGGTTGGTGCACACTATGGAGATGGGCTAAGTTGCATAGTGAAATTCACCTCCACCTTTAACAAAAGAGCTTGGTGAACATAAATTACCATCCTGCAAACTATACACTAGAAAAGAATTAGGTTATCTAGTGATACTGCATTGGGGAATCATGGGGGACACAATACCCTAGTTTCTCTCCATATTGACTTCTTTCTTGTGATAGTTAGTTTAGTTATATTTCTCATTGATTATTCCAAACCCCCCCCCCGGGGAAGTAAGTTTATTAATCATTCGGATTCAAATTGATGAATTCTCTTGAGTCTACGTATTCCCTGTGGGTTTGATCCTAACCTTTATTAGGTTCAATTTCTTGATAGCGACCACTTTATCCTCTACAAAGGAGGTGTAGAAACTTGGGCGAAATCAAGATTTTGGCGCCATTTCTGAGGAATACGCTAGACTAAGTGAATTTATTAGTAATTCGAGTGTCAATCCTTAGTTCCCTCATTTTACTTTTGTTTGTTGTTTTTATTATTTTTTCAAAGTGAGTAAGTGTAGTAAATGCCAAACACTTAGAGTCAAGGCAATCCCAAAGATCAACAGAATGTTGAGAAGAATGGCCAAAGACAACACCAATAACATGAGCATTGTAGCTCTGAACAGGAATAAAAATGAGGATGCTGAGAATGAGAACCTACCTCCTCTTGATGATATTGCTCCATAACCTTAGGATTCCAATGCCAATGCTTACTAGTGGAATTAGTACAGGCTAAATCCTATGGCGATGGAGGTGACTGGAGCTATTATATTGCCACGCTACTGGCAGACACAAAGTTCACAGTCTCGAGTGGGTTACTCTAGATATTCCAAAATAGTAGGCTATTTATGGGCTTACCATTAGAGGACATTCATAACCACCTACAGAGTATGGTGTTCATCATCCTCCGTGTGCGCCCATATATGAGCCATATTATGATGAGGATACATATTTTATTATTGATCAGATGGGGGATTTTTGGTCCAATGCCCAAGGGTCCAATCAGGACTATTGGCGCCAAGGTCAAGGAAACCAAGGTTGAAATATTAATAGAAATGGAGATTACAGGGACAACCGCAGAGGTTACTATAGTAGTAACAGGGGTCCAAAGAGAGATGCAGGTTGTGGTCACAAAGAAGGCTTCAGAAATGGTCCTTATGTGCCACCACACAACCGTGATGCAGGTGTAAGCAGTTCCAGAATTGAGGAGATGTTTGATCACCCATTGAAGAAAGCTGAGACATTGGATGAGATTTTAAGGGGTATGAAATCAGAAATTTCAAGTACTAATCAGAAAATAGAGTCTAACTTTGTGGCTATCAAACAACTGAAACAAATGTTTGGTCAAGTCTCGACTTAACTTAATCAACGTCAGAAGGGTACACTGCCTAGTAATACAGTTCAAAATCCTAAAAATGATGTGTAGTATATAGCGGTTACTACTCAGTTTGCAAGAGCACTATTAATCCTCCCGTGTCAATTGATGAAGAAGATGTTTCAGAGGAGGTAGTTGTGGACAAGGATATAGATGAAGGAGATGATCATGGTAAGGATAGGGTGAGTGAAGCTACTAACGCACCACAGAGGTTGAAGCCAATTCCTATGCCTCCTCCTTCCTTCCTTCAGAGAATCAAAAAGAGGGAGGAGGAAGGCAAGTTCAAGCACTTTCTCTCCATGCTGAAGAAGCTCTCCATCAACATCCCTGCCATTGGGTCATTGGAGAAGATGATAGGATACGTTAAGTACATGAAAGACTTGGTCACTAAAAAGCACACTATGAATCAAGAGCTCTCCCAAGATCTTCAACATTGCAGTGCTATTACTACAAGGCCCTTGGTTCTAAAGAGAGACGATCCAAAGCTTTCACCATTACATGCACTATCAGAGATGTGGAGTTTACAAGAGCACTATGTGATCTAGGTGCTAGCATTAATCTGATGTCCCTTGCATTCTACAAGAAGCTTGGATTGGGAGCCCCTACTCCAACTAGCATGCGGTTGTTCATGGCAGATTGGATGGTGAAGAAGCCCATGGGGATATTGTATGATGTGCTGGTTAAAGTCGAAAAGTTCATATTCCTTGTAGACTTGTGATCCTAGATTGTGAAGTTGACTTTGACATCCCAATTATCTTAGGAAGACCGTTCCTAGCCACTGGACAAGCACTAGTTGATATAGAAGTAGGTCAAGCCATGTTTAGATTGAATGACGAAGAATTCGTCTTCAATATTTGTCAATCCATGAAGCATCTAGATGATTTGAAAAGCAAAGTATCAGTAATTGGTGAAGTCTAAGCAGTTAATTTGTCCAAGTCATATCACAATAATAAATTAGGCTCTACTCGGGAGGTAACCCAAGGTTTTTTATGTAATAGCATAGTTATAGGGTTATTTTCAATTTTTGGATTCATAGGTAGTTTGTTTTCCTTTAGTTTAATTGTAATTTTGGACATTGAGATGGTTGCATATAGGGTAATAGTGTGTTCTAATCGGCCAATATGGCTAATAATAGCATCTGGTTGAGTCCCTATGATTGGGTTTATAGGCTGTAAAACACTTTATGATTTGTACCCTACCTCGTAGAGATTTCCAGTGAGCAGATAAATTATGCACTCTAATCCACGAGCCAATTTTACGATCCGTACACAAAACTATGGGTAATGAATGGGGCTCGTGGACCCCAGGTAAGATTCCTAAAAATTTAGCTAAGTGTGAGGTCTCTACGACCAACTCTATGAATCGTAAAATATTTTACGACTCATAGACTAGTCCATGAAACCCAATCCGGAAATCTCAGGTTTTTATGTTCTACAAAACCATGATTTATGAGTCGTTAAAATACTCTACGGCCCATAATTGGGGCTTTGTAGAGTCCAGGCTCATTAAATTTTCAATTGACTATTCAAGGTGTAAATAATGGGGTAAAATTATTTTGACCCCATTCTTAACCTAAATTACAAAATTGACCAGACCAAACCTTCCCCCTTTTTAATCGGTCAACTGCCAGCCACTGCACACCCATTTTCTCACAAGATTTCGGCAGCCTAGTGTTTCAAGCCTCGTCACCTACTTCATTTTCTTCAACTTAATCACCAATCTTGGTGTGTTTTTGGTTAAAAATAAAACCTTTAATTTGCCTTGTTTTGAATGATTGATTAGGAAATTATGTCGGGAATGGTTGTCAGACATAAAACCCATGTTGAATTTAATTTGTGTTAAGTTAAAATTAGGTTGCCCATGTTTGAATTATTGATCAAGTCTGGAATTGGGAACTTTGGCCTTGTGTGAAGGTTTTGGATAGTTGTTTGTGCCTATTGAGTCCCTCAACATGTGTGATTGAATGATTATGTTTGTGAATTGGTGGGTGATGATATAGGTGTCTGATCTTATTGAAATCAACCATAGGTGGTTGGAATTGTAGGACAAATCATGCTTAAATCACTATCGATGGGGTGCATGTGTGTAGAACATGTTGGGGGTGATGGTTGTGTTATGGAAATCATGCGAGTGTTTGTGTTTTTCCTCTGACGCTGGTAATTTGTGTGTTGAAAAAAGTCATTTGGGGTCTATGTGATGTGCTTAGAAACTTAGGTGACTAAGTTTTCTGGTTCACGAGTAGCTTTCATGGCCCATGGATTATTTTACGAGTCACAGTTGCCTTTCGTACAAGATTTTAGAAACTTGATATTTTTGATTATCCATCAGACAAGACCTTTTATGACTCGTAAAATACTGTACGACTCATAGATAAGTCTTGTCGATCCCTGCATGGAATTAATTACTCACTAGAAATCTCTATGATCCAGTCTATGACTCATAAATCATTTTACGAGTTGTACCTAGTCTCGTAGACTTTTCTAGTTGCAAAATTGTTTCAACCACTATTTTACGGAAGCTCTTTCATATTGTATTATACACTACGGCCCGTAAAGTTACTTTTGTAAAACTCTTCTGCAACTTAACTAATCTTTTTCATTCCAATTTTGAATTATGGGGCTAACCAGGGTGCGCATGTGTTTATGTTTAGGTACTATGGCCCCAGAAGCCAAACGTGACAAGATTCGGGCCCTACAGAAGAAGGTCAAATATAGGCCTTCAGATGATGAGCAGGTCACTCAATTGAGTGGCTCACTAGAGGTGCTGGATGTCAGCCTAGACCAAGTGGCAGCTAAACTATAGACCAGAGCTGCAGCCAGAGCGGGTGCACTCAGGCTCTTGCTGCTCACACTCCCTAGTCTGATAAGGGAGGCAGCGACAAGAGTAGCTTGCCACAGATGACTCCATCTAGGGAGGAGTCTAGCTCTACGTACGGGTCAAAGATAGAGTCCTCCGTCACACCCCAATAATCATCATCTACATCAGATGCCTTCACTAGCCGGTGGTGCATCGAAGGCATGAAGGAGATATATGTGGAGGGCGTGCAGCAGACAGAGTGGGGCAAGCCAGCTCACTCTATCTATGAGGAGACCTGAGTCATATCAGACAGACTAAAAAGTATCCCCGGTCTCTGGGACAAGATGACTTGGTACGGACTTCAGTGGCTCACACATGCAATTGGATGATACTCCCAGACCATGGTAAGGGTGTTTGATGCCTCATACGCAGTGACTATCTAGAGCACTCTTCCCAAGCAAACAAATCTCCTCACTCAGACTAGATTGACCGAGACAAGAGTGAGGGGCGGGTGGGTGGATATATCAGAGACTACCATCCATCGGATACTATTTGGTCCTGAGTTTTCTGCCCCTAGATATGTCACAGAGTTTGACTATAGGGTAAGGCAGATGAGAGACCCACTTGTGATGATATATCCAGAGCAGTGAGCCACTTTGATGAGATGGGTGGCTAGGTATATTATTGAGAAGGTTCGGGAACCTACATTAGTCGCCACTCACTCAGACCCTATCATAAAGGCTTCGCACAATTTCCTTATTCGTTCAAGGATTCGGCTGAAACTTTCTGATAATACACTGATCGCGGAGTGTTCGGTTTGGTTGCCAACATCTTAGCTGGCTATGATATTGACTAGGCCCACCATATCGCTAAGAAGATTCATGAGACCGCACTGAAGAGGTCCACCTCCATCCCATACCCATGTTTGATCTATAGGCTTTGTCTAGAGTCGAAGGTGGAGATACTAAACCAGCTGAACCAATTGATTGAGGCCCAATGCACATTGGACCCCATCCTGATCAATGCTAAAAAAAAACCAAAGGCACTCCAGCGAGCATAACCTCCACTTATGCCTAAGATGTTTGCCCTAATACCACCACCTAAGGGTTCAGAGACTGCCACTACTATTGTTGTTACTACTACGAAGAGGTCAACCTAAGGCACCTGAAGTGGGGGCCCACTACTGTTGCTCCTACAACACACACCATGAATTCACAGGCTACTACCATGGAAATGGTTTACGTGTCCGCCGCATCTATGCAGGCCTTGGCACGGAGATTATGAAATGCTAATTCAAAGTTGACTCAGCTTGTTCATCAAATCAGGCCATGGGTCTGCCAGGCCATTTCAGACTCGGACGGTTTGATGCAGGCATTCACGATTGCTACTATTCAGGACGGTATCTCTATCTCATATGCTCGCATTGATGCCTTAGATGAAACGGTATAGTGGATATTGGGCGAGGCCCAACCTTCAGATTTGTCAGCTATGTAGACGAAGATCTAGCAGCTCTAAGATGACATGAAAGCAGCACTTGAAGCACTGGCTGCACTACTAGAGACTATACCCCCGATGCCGATGGTTGATTTATTTTCTCCTAATAAGCCCATCCAGCCTTTTAATGGAAGAGACCCCTCACAGAAGATGATGACCCAGATGAGAGACGCGCACTTGCAAGGCTCACAGAGAAAGAGGAGGAGCCCGTACTTGTCTTGAGGAGATCGATACATGATGAGGAAATGTGATGAGCTTGAGGGTTAGAGCAGGTGAGGGGTGTTGGCCCTTCTGAGCAGAGTACTACTGCTGAGCAGAGCACCACACAGGAGGAGGGTGGCCAAACTCAGCCACACACTAGCGCTTAAGCGCCCAGTTATGCATTTTTTCCTCCCCCCTCCCGATGTTTTATTTTGTTTTGATTTTATGCATTAGGGACAATGCACATCTTTTTCGTTGGGGTGTGGCTATGGGCCCCAATAAAGTCTGAGTAGCTTGGGTCCAGAACTACCCCAATTTTTTATCCTGAGATTTTCTTCCCTGTGTTCTTTTTTCCCCATGGATATTTACTTTTTGTTGAACCGGCACATTTAGGATGTTTAGATAGTATTTGTAGCATATAGTACTAATACTTATGGAATATAGCATGTTTTGTGTTTTATTTGAAAAATGATACCCACAAAAAAATTTTGATTTGTAGTTAGATAGCAACCATGCATGTTTAGGTGTGTGACAATGTTTGTTCTAATAAGTAAGGGTAAAATTAAGATGAAAAGCTTTAAGAGTCTTTTGTTTATAATATATGCAGTGCCATGTGAGTGTGAGCTTAATTTGATATATTCATGTGTTTTGTGTTAACTCAGAACTTGCCTTGTTACTCTAAGTTATATTGTAGATTAATTGGATTAGAAAACAATCTTAGCCATTGTTCTTAATAGTCCACTTAGCCTAAAAATGACCAACTAAAACTGCGATATAATCCCTTGATCCTAATCTTTGAGTCTGACATATACCTATTCCTTGAAAACACCTAATTAATCTAATCTTGTTAGTTGTAAAATCCTAAAATTGGCCCTGGTCCTTCCTTGAACATTGTGTACCTTGACTGAGGAACAAAGCCTAAGTTGAAGGTTGCTACAAAAAGTGGCCCTGGTTTTAAAGACAGATATTTTGCACCTCAACACAGGCCAAAAGCCTAAGTTAAAGGTGGCTGGTGTGAGGGGGAAACAAAAATAAGGGGTGAGTTAGTGACACGAAGAAAAAGGGAAAACCATGTAATAGGTGCAATAAAAAAAATAAGTGATGCCTTAGAGTAAGCTAAATAGTAAAATGAAGTGAAAGAACAAGGCAAAAAGCTATAAAAATGCAAAGAAAGTATCCAAAAAAGCTTGAAATAGGAAAAAGGGAGAATAAGGTGAAAACAACAGAGTTGGTATTGCGAAAGTGTAGAAAAACACAGTGTCAAGGAGGGCCTTTAGTCTTTATTTTCCCATAATATCATACCAACGCCCTCTGAACCTCTGTTATGAGCCGAGAAAGTCCTAAAATGACCATAGTCCAGCTAGTTGAAGGTCTGAGTCATGAGTAAAGAGGCAAGACGATGGTATTAGACATTATGCATGAATATCTTTTGTGGGAGTGAATGATTTTGCATAGTCCCAAGGTTAAGCATGAAAACATCATTAAGTGTCAAATATGGGACTTCTTTCTGTGAGGGCACTTGCATTGCATTGTTAGCACTAGATTTGTTCAGTGACTGTGGATTGTTAATAATCCCTTACTTGTCATAGTTGTATTGGCATATGCACTAGGGTGTATTTCCTTGCTAGATAACTATATGATTCTATTTTGAAAAAGTTGTGTGCGTATCTGAGTTTATGATTTATGTGATGTATGTCATAAGGTTGAGCTCTGTGTGTTACTACATTATCTGTTTAGAATGTGTCCGTCGCTTGAGGACAATCAACAATTTTAAGTTGATGGTGTTGATATGCTACCAAAATACAACACTTTTGATGCCTAAAACTTGAAATGTTGTATGTTATCAATGCGATGTTAGTTTGTTTTATGTGTTTTTGTGTTTATGTTTTCAGGATTACAGGTTGGCCTTGATTTTGCAGAAAATTGCAGAAGTTGTTGAGTTTTTGCTGATATATGAGACCCTTTACGGCCCGTAGACTACTCTACGAGCCGTATGGTGGTTTCATGGACAATTCCTATGAGGGGCTATTTTCTGAAGTTTATTCCACGAACATGTAGACGAGTGTAAAGAGGTTTACAAGTCGAAGAAGATGGTTTGTGCCTTGAGGATAAAAGACTTGGACTTTCAGGAATTTCATCAGACCAAACCCCCTTTATAGGTTGTAAATCATTTTACGAGTCGTAGAGGGGTGTCGTAGAGATGAAATCTAAATTTACTGTAGCTGAGTATGAGACCCCAATTACGGGCCGTAGAATGCAATAGGCCCCGTAAGACACCTTTCGTTTGGCATGCTGACCAGTTCTCCTATTTTGTTTAGGACTTGAATTTTAGTTATTATAAATAGGTTTTTTAGGTTATTTTTCATAAGTTTTTCGCCTAGTACTTAGAGAACTCAATATTTAGAGAGAGAAAATTGTAAGATCATATTGGAGTCTTTGAGAACACTTGTGTTTGAATTTTTACCTTGGAGCTTGTGATTCTTATTGAAGTTGAATTTTGCTGATTCTTAATTCTATTATGATTCTACTGCTTATTCTTGTGATTCAATTATGTCTTTTCTATTCATAATTCTTGCATCTACACATAGCATGAGTAGCTAAATCCACAAGTAGGGTTGTGGGAACCATGAAGAACTAACAAAGTAAAACTGGATAATTCATGAATCTTGAAAAGTGTATATGCATGTAGTTAATTAATTCTCTTGGTTTTGCATATTTTCTAATGGTGCCGAACATCAGAAACCACTGAGTGTTACTGACTGGACTAAGGTAGCAATGAATAGGAAAAAAGATTAATTAATAGGATTCGATTGATGTGTTATCGTTTAAACAACCAAACTGGGCCAAGGGGAGGTCGTACTAGGACTAATAGGTAATTGTTAGTAACGTACACAATGGAGATGGGCCAAGTCCCATTATGAAATTCACCTCCCACCTTTAACCAAAGGGCTTGGTGAACATAAATTACCCGCCTGCCTGCTATACACTAGAAAAGAATTAGGTTATTCGGTGATACTGAGTTGGGGAATGATGTGGATAATATGCTAGTTTCTCTCCATATTGACTTCTCTCTTGTGATAGTTAGTTTAGTTATATTTCTCATTCATAATTGTAAACCCCCTCCCCCTTCCCCAGCCACCCCCCCTCTGGAGAAGTAAGTTGGTTAATCATTTGGATTGCAAATTGGTGAATTCTCTTGAGTC
>JAABOM020066929.1:0-39807 GCA_011800125.2 Solanum clarkiae | reverse complement strand
CTTCTTGGGCTGATCATATAGCCCATTTATGATACTAAAACATGGGACAAAGTTACACCCTTAACACGGACTTTATTAATAATCGAACTTGGACAATTTCAACGTCGAGCCTCGTCTCCGTTTAACTACCAAATTTGACCTAAGCAAGTAGCTGACTCACCTACTTGCTTCCTAAGTCCTACAAGCACTTCAATTCTCTCACTTCATTTTAAGCCCGTAATCTCCTCACTTCAACACAAAACATGTATACAGTCGACCCTCTTAAGCACCAGATGCACATATAGCCCATTAACGTGAGATTCAAGCACTTTTGAAAAGTAGCGCTAGTTCAACCAAACCATGTCATGTTTCATTTGAATTGTACTAGTAGTGTACCGTGTGGGATGTTACGGTTTTGTACTTGGAGACAAAATATTGGAGAGGAGAATACACTTGTGATACATTGTATTGTTCAATCTTGTGATTCTCAATACAATTTGGGTTTGCTTGTTCTTCAATCTGATTGGGTAAGTTATTAATTATGTTTTCTCAATTCATGATTTCTCTACCCATAACATGAGTAGCTACACCCACAACTTGGGGTTATGGGAACCATGAAGATCTAACAAAATAAACCTGGATAATTTACAATTATTGGAATGGGTATTTGCTTATATTAATCTATTCTCTTTATTTTGCATGTTTTCTAGTAATGGCCAACATTAGATCTTGCCTAGTGTTACGTTTCCGATCCAGGTGGTAATTAATAGGAAAAGGTCAGGATTCGATGATATGTTCTCATCTAATCAACCAAGCTAGACCAAGGGGAGGTTGACTGGGATTATGGGTAATAGTTAGTATTGCACATTATGGAGATGAGCCAAGTCACATAGTGAAATTTGCCTCTCACCTTTGACCAAAGGGCTTGGTGAACTTAAATTACCTTCCTACATGCTATACTCTAGTTGAGAATTAGGTTATCCAGGGATATTGAGTTTGTGAATCATAGGGAACATAATTCCCAAGTTTCTCTACGTTATTGATTGTCTCTTGTTTTAGTTAGTTTAGTTTAATTGCTTATCAATCATTGCAACCCCCCTTTTCAGGGATAGTTAATACTTGAATTGTTTATTAGTGAATTGATTGTAAAAGTCTGTATATTCTCTGTGGGATTCGACCCTAACCTCGGTTACGTTTTATATTTGACAACGACTGCTTTATCATTAAAAAGAGAGGTGTAACTTGGGCGTGATCAAAGATTATGTCGTTGTTGCCAGGGAATACAACTAGACTTTGATTGAATTCATTAGTAATTGTAATTCGAGTGTTAATTTCTTTGTTCCTTTGTATTTTACTTTTGTTTTTATTTTTGTTTTATTTCTTTGCAGGGTATACTAGGTAGTGTATGCCCAACACTAGTAGTCAAGCAATCTCTTAACTCCACTTGATCCAGAGATCCAACGAATTACAAGAAGAAAGGACCAAGAGAATGCTAACATCGGGAGTAATGCAACCTTGAATCGGAATGTTAATGATGATGGTCGGAATGTCAAGCCACCTCCTTTGGAGAATATTCCACAGCCTAGGGATTACAATTACAATGCTTACTGGTGGAATCAATATATATTGGACCCTATTATGTTCCCACCACTACGAGGCTATTATGTTCCCACCACTATCGGCTGACACAAAGTTCACCATTTCTAGTGGGTTACTTCAAATGCCGCAAAACCATGGATTTGCAGGCCTACCATCGGAGGATCCATGTAGCCACTCGCACAATGTGGCATTTGCTTGCAAGAGTGTGATTGGGACACAAAATCTATCTATGGATGTTGTAGGACTTCGTGTTTTCCTATTATCTCTTATGGGCAATGCTGCGTTATGGCTATCTGAGCTTCCACAAAGTTCAATCACTAGTTGAGTGGAGTTGCACAGGGCTTTCTTAGTAAGGTTCTTTGTTAGGTCAAATAGGTTTAAGATGAGGGACCGAATCGTTAACTTCCAGTAATTCCATGGTGATTCACTCATTTCTACATGAGAGAGGTTCAATGGATGCTTGAAGAGTGCTCCGGGCCATAACATTTCAGACACAACACTAGAAGAGAGCTTCTATCGAGCACTGAACCCGAATAGTCAAGCATATGCCAATGCTCTTATGGGAGGTTCGTTCTTAGGGAAATCATTTGCAGAAACTGATGAATAGATGGACAAGGTGGTTGATCTTCATCATGTGTTTAGACCTATATGTGAGCAACCAACTTGCCGCATGGATGACTATGATAGGAGTTCAGAGAAAGCAAAAATAAGTGCAGAGATCTTTCACCGAGTTCATCCCCAAGCTAAGGTATGTGGGTTTCTTTTGTGGGTTCCTTTCACCCATGATACTTAAGCTCTTTTTACTCAAAATTTGCATGATATAAAGTTGATTTATTCATGGGCCTTATCTATTATGAATATTACTGCACACTATATTGAATTTATGAAATTATGACTGTTTTACTATGTTTGGAGCTATGAAGCAAGGGTCTATTGTGAGAATTGATAAAGGATCTTGATGTATGTTGTTAGAGAGTGTTACCAAGCACCTATTAATGACTTTACATTGACTTATCTAGCATGATTTCACTCTTGAATTGTATGATTTTACACTAGCATTACACACCCTCTAAGTGTTTGATAAAGTGTCCGGATGTGGATTCTTGAGGAATTGAAGGTCCAATGTATGTCATATGAGATGAATGACTATATGATAATGAAATGATGATAGAATGATAATGGAATGATGATGAAAAGGAATGTAGGTATATGATGATGAAAGGAGAGAGAGAGAGAGTGTGTGTATGTATGTGTATATATATAGTGTTGGGGATGATCAAGCCTAGCTTGGGGGCGTTGTAGGCCTGGGTAACATATCAAAGAGTTGGTACCTTGGTCCCTAGCTTGGGGGATGGTAGGCCCTGGTAACCTTGTTGGGGGTTAGCACCCATCAACCTTGATGGGGGTTCGATGGGGCGTTAGTACGCCATCAACCTCGGTGGGGGGTTTGTACTCCATCAACCTCATGAAGAGATTAGTGCCTCATACGCCTATCCAAGGGGGTGGTAGGCCTTGGCTTGCACTAAAATGGTCACTCCTTAAACTCGCATTATGATTTATATAAGCATGTTTTACTTCAAACATCATTCATACAAGTCATATTGCTAGTATGCTATTCATTGCATATGATTATGCATTTTACCTATCATGTCTACCTCTTATTGCATTGCATCCTACATACTTAGTATGTTCAAATGTACTAACTCATACTCTATGCCTACATAATGTCACTATGTAGGAACCGGTGCACCGCTTAATTATCCATCTCTCCACCTGGCTAGTATGACTTTTATCAAGCTTGTTAGTGAGTCCTCCATTTCGAGGATGTTGCTTATGCTCTCTTGCTATGTATTAAGACTTTCTCTTTAACTTATGTATTGACTATGAGGTGAAATCAGTTGTTTTGTCTTGGTCCCCACTCTTATCTATGTAGTAGAAGTGTTGTTGGACATGTTATGTACCTATGCTATGAGCTTTGACTCTATTGACTCTTGATGTTCATGATATGGAAGTTACTTTTAGTCCCTATTCCCCTTGTTTACTGTTATCTCTTATTATCATTCTAATTGCTTCCGCAACCAAGCATGTGTAATGATATACTATGAGGCTTGTTCGGTGTTCTTACGGGTTCTCCATTCACCGGTCACGTCTAGGCTCTAGGCTTGGGTCGTGACAAAGGTGGTATTAGAGCACTAGGTTGTTAGATCCTAGGAGTCTAATACATCGTGTGGATTAGAGTCTTATTCATGGTTATGTTGTGCACCACAACTATGAGTAGGAGGCTATGAAACATTTTAGGAAATGTTTCCCTTCTTCATGTTCTAAGTGATGCTATAGAGTTGGAGTGAGCTTTTCACCATAATGATTTCTCTTTGCTATGCTAGATCATGCCTAATATGAGAGGAAGACGAGCCTGCACACCCGAGGAGCAACCGCCCAATGGAGAGCTTAGGGTTTCTCTCACCTTGCTTGCACAAGTGGTGGCTAATCAAACCAACCATAGGGCCCAACCCCCTCATGCTCCCTTCACTGGCCTCTCGGGTGAGAGACTTCATGAGAATGAATCCCCCAAAATTCCATGGGTTAAAAGTGAGTGAAAACCCCCAAGAGTTCATTGATGAGGTCTACAAAATTTTGTCTATCATGGTGTTGGGCCGAATGAAAAGCTGGAGATGGTGACGTACAAACTCAAAGGGGTAGCTCAAATATGGTACAATCAATGGAAGGAAGAGAAGAGAGTTAGCTATGTGGTGCCTTGGCAGGAGTTTAAAATTGCTTTTCTGAATAGGTTCTTCCCTCTTGAGCTTAGGGAGACTAAGTTGGTGGAATTTATGAATTTGAGACAAGGGTCAATGAGTGTGAGGGAGTATGCCCTCAAGTTTACCTAACTTTCGAAATATGCTCCACATTTGGTGGTCGACTCAAGATCTAGGATGAATAAATTTGTGATGGATGTTTCCAACTTGGTTAGTGAAGAATGTCAGTCTGCCATGTTGATTGGTGATATGTACTTTTCACGTTTGATGACCTACGCCGAGTAAATGGAAGAGGAGGGGGCATGAGGCCAAGATGGTCCATTTTGAGGGTACTTCCCAAAAGAGTGGCCGGTTCCATCAAGGCCTGCCTACTCATGCATTTGATAAAAGGGTTACAAATGATCTTCCAAGAGCCCAAGGTGTTAGGGGTGTGACTCCTATTGATGTGGGTTCGAGGTGTGGTAAGGGTCATGGTGGCCCATGTTTGAAGAAGACCAGTGCTTGTTATGGTTGTAGGGAGTTAGGGCATAAGGCTATAGATTGCCCTCGAAGCTACAACAAGGGCAAGGAGGTTCGTCCACAAGGTGCTAATGCAGTCCCATTGGGGAGAGGTGGCCGACAAGATGGTGCCCCAAGGCACAATCGATTCTATTCTTTACATGAGAGGCAAGGGGTTGATGAAGTCCCCGAAGTTGTTACCGGTATGTTGAAAATCTTTGACTTTGATGTATATGTATTGATTGATCCAGGTGTCACCCTTTCTTTTGTTACCCCTTTTGTTACCCGAAAGTTCCATGTTAACGTCGAGTTGTTGCATGAGTCATATGAGGTATGTACTCCTATTGGTGCATCTATTGTTGCTAGGAAAGTTTGTAGAAGTTGTCCTATTTGCATTTTGCATATAATTTTGCTTTGTGATCTTGTTAAGTTAGGTATGGTGGATTTTGATATTATTTTTGGGATCGATTGGTTGCATGCATACTATGCTTCTATTGATTGTAGAACCCGTAAAGTCAAGTTCCAATTTCCAAATGAGCCCGTCCTTAAGTGGGAAAGTCAAGATGTGGTGGTCAAGGGTAGATTCATCTCTTGCATTAAAGCCCGTAAGTTGATCTCTAAGGGGTATCTTTACCATCTTGTGAGGGTTAGTGATGTGGAGTCTAAAGTCCTTCCCATAGAGTCAGTTCTGGTTGTAATTGAGTTTCTTGATATCTTTCCAAATGACCATCCCGGTATTCCTCCCAAAAGGGAAATAGACTTTGGCATAGACCTCCTCCCTGATACTCAACCCATCTCTATTCCCTCCTTCCGTATGACCCCGGTGGAGTTGAAGGAGTTGAAGGAACAATTAAGGGACTTGTTGGAGAAGGGATTTATTAGACCTAGCCAATTACCTTGGGGTGCACTGGTGTTGTTTTTGAAAAAAAAGGATGGGTATGTTAGGATGTGTATTGACTACCAACAACTCAATAAGGTCACCATCAAGGTGTCCTCTTCCAAGGATTGATAACTTGTTTGACCAATTGTAAGGGCTAGCCATTTCTCTAAGATTGATCTTCGGTCAAGGTATCATTAAGTAAAAAGGTGAGGGAGTGAGATATTCCCAAGACGGCTTCTAGACTAGATATGGGCATTATGAGTTTATTGTGATGTCCTTTGGGTTGATTGATGCACCGGCCATCTTCATGGATCTAATGAATAGGGTCTTCAAACCCTACCTTGATTCCTTTGTTGTGGTCTTCATTGATGACATTTTGATCTATTCTCGTGGTGAAGAAGAGCATAGGGCTCATTGAGGGTTGTGTTGCAAAGATTGAGGGAGGAGCAATTGTATGCTAAATATGAAAATTGTGAATTTTGGTTGAGGGAGGTTGCCTTCCTAGGACATGTGGTGTCGGAGGATGGTATTAAGGTGGATCCAAAAAAGACCGATGTGATTAGAAATTGGCCTAGACCATTGACCCTATTGGATATTAGGAGTTTCTTTGGCCTAGCGGGCTACTATCGGAGGTTCCTGAACGGGTTCTCTTCTATTGCTTCCCCTATGAAAAAATTGACTCAAAAGAAGGTTAAGTTTGTTTGGTTCGATGAATGTGAAAGGAGTTTCCAAACGTTGAAAGATAAGCTTGTGTATGCTCCTATATTTTCACTACCGGATGGGCTTGAGGGATTTGTTGTGTATTGTGATGCTTCCCAGGTTGGTTTGGGTTGTGTATTGATGCAGAATGGTGAGGTCATAGCCTATGATTCTAGACAATTCTAAGTGCATGAAAAGAACTACCCTACCCATGATCTTGAATTAGCCATTGTTGTGTTTGCATTAAAGATTCGGCGTCATTATTTGTATAGGGTGCATGTTGATGTGTTCACCGATCATAAGAGCCTAGAATATATCTTCATTCAAAAGGATCTCAACTTGAGAAAAAGGAGATGGTTATAACTTCTTAAGGACTATGATATGAGTGTACATTATCATCAGGGTAAGGCAAATATGGTGGCGAATGCCTTGAGTAGGGTGTCCATTGGTAGCCTAACTCATGTTGATGGTAGTGAAAAGGAGATGGCTAGGTAGGTGCACGGTTTGCTAGGTTGGGAGTTAGGTTGGACGAGGACGGTAATAGTATTGTAGTTGTTGTTGATGGTTCTAAGTCTTCTTTGATTGATGAGGTGATGGAAAAACAAGATCTTAATCCCTCTTTATTAAAATAAAAGGCCTTGGAGACAGAGGGCAAGGTGGTGGTTTTCTCCTAAGGGTGCCCTTAGGTACCAAGGTAGGTTGTGTGTACCAAGTGTTTGATGGTTTGATAGAAAGGATCCTTAATGAGGCTCATAACTCTTCTTATACTATCCACCCCATTCCACCAGAATGTATAGAGACTTGAGAGATGTGTATTGGTGGGGAGGCATGAAGAGGGACATTGCGAAATTCGTTTCTGGTTGCCATAGTTGTTAAAAAGTCAAAGCCGAGCATCAAAGGCCGGGTGGCCTAACCCAAGACATAGAGATTCCTACTTGGAAGTACGAGGTTATTAACATGGACTTTGTGGTTGGGTTGCCCAAGACTAGAAAGGGTTTCGATTCTATTTGGGTGGTGGTTGATAGAATGACAAAATTGGCTCACTTTCTACCGGTTAAGACCACATATGGGGTTGAAAATTATGCAAGGTTGTACATTCATGACTTGGTAAGGTTGCATGGGGTTCCTTTGTCCATCATATCGGATCATGGGGCACAATTTACTTCACATTATTGTAGATCTTTCCAAAGGGGTCTTGGTACTAGAGTTAAGCTTCTATGGCCTTCCACCCTCAAACGGATGGCCAAGCTGAGGGGACCATCCAAACCCTTGAGGATATGCTTAGGGCATGTGTGTTGGAGATTAAAGGTAGTTAGGATGACCATCTTCCATTCATTGAGTTTGCCTACAATAATAGCTATCATTCTAGCATTGGTATGACTCCTTTTGAGGTTCTCTATGGAATCACCAATTGGTTTGTTTGAGGTTGGTGAGGTAGCTTTGTTGGGACCAAATCTGGTTATCGAGGCTCTTGAGAAGGTTATGATGATTGGAGAAAGGTTAAAGACCGCCCAAAGCAACCAAAATTTCCTATGCCGATGTGAGAAGAAGAGACTTCATATTCAAAGTTGGTGATTGAGTCTACCTAAAGGTTTCACCCATGAAGGGTATGGTTCATTTTGGTAAGAAGGGCAAGCTGAGCGCAAGATATGTTGGTCCTTATGAGGTCATGAGGAGGGTTGGCAAGGTAGCTTATAAGTTGAGATTGCCTAGTGAAATGGAATTAGTGTATCCGGTGTTCCATGTGTCCATGTTGAGAAAATGTGTGGGTGATCCGAATGCCATTATACATCTTGATGTTGTGGGTTTTGTTGATGATAATTTGACATATGAAGAGGTTTCGATTCAGATCTTGGATAGGCAAGTGAAGAGATTGAGAAACAAAGAGGTGGCTTCCGTTAAGGTCCTTTAGAGGAATCAACAAGTTGAGGGTACTACTTGGGAGGCCGCAGCGGACATGCTAAAGCAATATCCTTACCTTTTCCACTCCACTTAACCCTAAGGTATTGATCTAAGCACATTATATAATCTCAGGTCTTAAGTTCAGCCCTATGTCATTGCATATGTTCATGTTTAAGTTGACAAGTTCATGTTGATTTTTCATTTATGATGAACCTTTTGAAATGATGTTTAAGTGCATTGTTGCATCTCTATGTGGGCTGAAAATGTCATGTTTGTATCTCTCATACATGTTTCTTGGACATTCGGAGATGAATATTCCCAAGAGGTAGATATTGAAACGACCCCAAAAAGTGCCCGAAAATGTGCCTCGGAAGTGCCCGGAATTATAATTTCTATATATCTCAAAATCCATGCGCGATATAGAAAATCCAACTTCATATTCTTGTTCAGGGAGTGAAAATTAGGGGGAAAAGGGTCTAATCCCAATTTAAGAGCAAAAGATTAGCAATTATGAAATTTCAAGAATGCAATTTCCAGTGGCAAATCCGTGTTGCTTCCATGAAGTGCAACAGTACAAAAAGTGACCTGTTTTTTAAACTCGGTCCTAGACTTCTAAGTCTTGGGCTTAAGCGTTCCCATTCACTAAAATAGCTATACTTAACCATTTTTCACCCTCATATCATTCTAAACACTACTCAATACTCATTCAAATAGTTACCCAAATTTTTCATTCCTAAATTCCAGTCTCAAACCCTCATCCAGAAATAAGGATTTCCTTCAAGGTTCTTCTTCAAGCTTCAAGTCTCTATCTCCAATTTTCACCAAGTTCATCTTCAAGCTAAGGTATGTGGGTTTCTTTCATGGTTTCCTTTCACCCATGATACCTAAGCTCTTTTTGCTCAAAATTTGCATGATTTAAAGTTGATTTATTCATGGGCCTTATCTACTATGTTGGATTTATGAAATTGTGATTGGTTTACTAGTATTGGAGCTATGAAGCAAGGTCTATTGTGAGAATTGATGAAGGCTCTTGATGTATATTATTTGAGGGTGTTACCAAGTATCTATTGATGGCTTTACACTGATTTTTCTAGCATTATTTCACTCTTGAATTGTATGATTTTACACTGGCATTACACACCCTCTAAGTGTTTGATAAAATGTCCTGTTGTGGATTCTTGAGAAATTGAAGCTCCAATGTATGTCTTATGATATGAATGACTCTATGATGATGAAATGATGATAGAATGATGATGGAATGATGATGAAAAGGAATGTAGGTACATGATGATGAAAGGAGTGTACATATATACGATATATCTCTATATAGTGTTGGAGATGACCAAGCCTAGCTCGGGGGGTTGTAGGCCCAGGTAACCTATCAAGGGGTTGGTACCTTAGTCACCTAACTCGGGGAGTGGTAGGTCTAGGTATCCTTCTTGGCGGTTGGTATCCCATCAACCTTGATAGGGGCTTTGTACTCTGTCAACCTCGATGGTGTGTTAGTACTCCATCAACCTCGATGGGGGGTTTGTACTCCATCAACCTCATGAAGGGGATAATACCTCATGCGCCTATCCAAGGGGGTGGTAGGCCTTGGCTTGCACTAAAATGGTCACTCCTTACACTCATATTATGATTTATATAAGCACATTTTACTTCAAGCGTCATTCATACATGTCATATTTCTAGTATGTTATTCGTTGCTTATGATTATACATTTTACCTGTGATGTCTACCTCTTGTTGCATTGCATCCTACATACTTGGTACATTCAAACGTACTAATGCATACTCTACGCATATATGATATCACCATATAGGAACCGGTGCACCGCTTGATCATCCTTCTCCTCCACGTGGCTAGTACGACTTCTACCAAGCTTGTTGGTGAGCCTCCATTCTGGGGATGTTACTTATGCTCTCTTTCTATGTATTAAGATTTTCTCTTTGACTTATGTATTGACTATGAGGGTGAGCCTGGTTGATTTGTCTTGACCCCCGCTCTAATTTATGCAGTAGAGGTGTTGTTGGTCATTTTATGTACCTATGCTATGAGCTTTGACTCTATTGACTCTTGATGTTAATGATATGGAAGTTACCTTTAGTCCTTATTCCCTGTGTTTACATTTCTCTCTTATTGTCATTCTAATTGCTTCCGCGACCAAGGATGTCTAATGATATGCTATGAGGCTTGTTTGGGGTTCCTTCGGGTTCCCCATTCACCGGTCATGTCTAGGCCCTAGGCTTGGGTCATGACAATTACACCAAGGATGTGAGCTATACGAAAGAGAGTGGTAGGAGCAGTTGGTTCATGCTCCCGCATCATAATATAAGAGAAAGGGGAACTCTAAAGTTGAGGATATGCTTGCCCAATTGGTAAAAAGGGAAGACACACAAGAGGAGATGTTGAAAGAGATCAAGTCAAATATTGCAAAGATAAATCTCCAAATTGATCAACATTCTATGGCAATTCAATAGCTTAATAGCCAGTTCGAACTTGTATCAACACAACTGGATCACATTCAAAGTGGCATGATGAAAAAAGCAAAGTTTGGTAAAGTCTAGTAGCCAATTTCTCTAAGTCGTGCCGCCGACAATAAATCAGGCACTACTTGGGAGGCAACCCACAATTTTTTGATGTTTTATCTTGGTTTTGAGTTTATATTCAATTTTTGGATTCTTAGGTAGCTTTTTTATTGGATTTTGCTTGCTATTTTCGACATTGGATTTGTTGCATACAGGTGAGTTTTATGAAGAGTATGTAGGTATTGGACTAAGGCAGCAGATTTTGCTGAGTAAATATATCAGGTATAGGTTCTACGAGTGTACTTATGAGTCGTATTGCAATTTACGACTCGTAACTCCATCACATAGAGATTTCCAGTGAGCATGAACAGTGTGCAATCAACCCACGAGCAAACTTTATGACTCGTAGATTAACCTACAGAGTTGGTAAACTTCTAAATTTTTCCAAGTGTCGAGATGTCTATGAGACGATGACTGATGAGTTGTAGATCCATCTATGACTCGTACTCAGGGTTTTGTAGACCATAACCTGATAAATTTAAACGTTGACCCAGTAAGGGTATAAAACGGGGGTCAATTTATTTTGACTCCACCTTTACCCTAATTGACCGAATTTTCCCCAATTTCTTCATTCCCTTTATTTTCGATCAATTTTCTAGTGAGTACACTCATTTTCCGGCGAGATTTTCTGGCTACTCCTAGGGTTTTTCATCATTCACATTCTCTTTCTTCTTCAAGTTCATCATTATCTATGGTAAATTTCTTGGTAAAGTTTTAATCTCAAAATTTCCATTGATCTTAATTGTTGATGTGATGATGGTGACGGGTTTGATTTCTAAGCTTGAATTTCTTGGTGTATGTGAATTGTGAATGTGAAATTATGGGTACCTTTGTTTAAATTGGTTGTTTAAATCTGGAGTTAGGTGTTATAGCCTTGTGAGTGTTGATTCGGTGCCCATGGAATCATTTATCATGTCTGAATAAGTGATATTGCATTGTTTAATATTGTGAAATAGTATTTGATATCATCAGAGCATACCTTAAGGTGAATCATATGGGAATGGTCGGAAACATATGTGCTTCCATCCTTATTCATTTGTTGATGGGCTGAATATTTGTGAAATTGTTGTGGGTGTTGGTTATTATGTGCTCATCATGATTGGGTGCTCGTATGCTTGCTTTGGTGTTGTGCTTAAGTGTTGTATAGGTTCTTGGAGTCCATATTATTAACTTATATAATTCAGGTGCTTGGAGTTTCTTTTTCACAAGAGTCTTTTACCGACTCTTGGATCCATTTATGAGTCACAATTGCCCCTCGTAGGGAATCTAGAGATTTGATACTTTGAGTATTCATCACACGAGACCTTCTAAGAGTCGTAGTTCACTTCATGACTTATAGATAGGCCTATTAGATCCCTACCTGTTTTGAATTTACTCTCTGGAAGTTTATACGGAATCAGTTTACGATTCATAAAACAAGTTACGAGTCATACCTGGGCCTTATATAGAGTTCCAGTGGCCATTATTGTTTTGCACCTCTGGTGAGAGCACTTTACGACTCGTAGTGCTCACTACGAATTGTATAAGGGCCCTTTTTTGCAACTCATCCAAATATATGTTTGCTTTTTGTTTCTTGATTGATAGGGCTAATTTGGGTTTGTTTATGTTTCTTTTTCTGATATCATGGCCCCAAAAGGCAAACGTGCAGAGACTGAGGCTTTTAGGAGGTAGCTAATAGATGATCCCACTAATGATGACCATTCCGTTGATGATCAGACCCAGCTAAGTGGGTCAGTAGAGATGTATGATACCTAGCCTGACCCACTATCACCTTGACCACACACGAGAGCTGTAGCCAGAGCTGGGCAGCCTTAAGTTCAAAGCGAGAGTCCTTCCCAATCTGACAGGGAAGATAGTGAGAGAACAGGGAGTAGCATCCCCCAGATGACCCCTTCTAGGGAGAAGCAGAGTTTAGTGGGGCCCTCCTGCATAGAGGAGATATTGTGTCCTCTATCACACCTTCTTCTTCACCATTGGATGCTAGTACTCACCGGTGGTGCGTCAAGGTGATGGAGGCCATATTTTTGGAGGGATTGCAGCCCAAGGAGCAGGGCAAACCTACCCGTTCGATATATGAGGAGCCTAGGGTTGTTGGTGATGACTGAGTCATGTCCTAGGTCTGAGGGACACGATGATACATATGGGCTCGAGTGGCTAACGGAGGTGCTTGGGTGATACACCCTGATTCTGGTATGGGAGTTTTATGCATCATATGCAGCCATGATTCAGCAAGATCTTCCCAATAGGAGGAGGGCTATCTCCTAGATTGACCAAGGTTCGAGTGAAGACAATCCATCGTGTACTTTTTTGTCCCGATTACCGTGCCTTGAGATTGATAATTGAGTTTGATTATAGGTTGGGGTAGGTCAGAACAACATTGATTATAAAGGATCTAGTACAGAGGACTGAGCTGTTGAGATAGGTGGCCGGTCACATTGCAAAGCAGGGTCTAGAGCCTGCTTGGGTCACCACACACACCGAGCCTATTGTAAAGGCTTCATTAAGTTTCCCTGCCAAATTTTGATAGGCAATTATTAGATCCTGCATCCGGCCTACTTTTGTGGATAACACTTTAACACCAAAGCGGGCTATATTGGTTGCCAGCATCTTGCCTGTTACGATATTGATTAGGCCCGACTCATAGTTGAGCAGATCCATGAGTCAGCAATCAAGAGAGCCACCTCTATCCCGTTTCAAATGTTGATCTACAAACTCTATTTAGCATCGCGGGCTGAGATACTTCATCAGCTAGACCAGTTAGATGAGGCCCAACATACCTTGGAGGACGGCCTAATAAAGGTTGATGAAAACCCGGTGGCAACCCGGCGAGCACTATCATCACAGATGTTTTCCCTAGAGCCACCACCTAAGGGTTCGACAACTACCACCAGTACTACTGTTGTTGCTACTACTGAGGAGATACCCAAGCAACCTAAGGTAGTTGATGTTTAGAGGGATCCGACTATAGCTGCTCCTGTACCAGAGGCCAACACTTCACAAACTTCTACACCACACATGGTTTATATGCCCGTTGTCTCTATTCAGCCATGACACGACGTTTATCACATACTGAGGCCAAGTTGTCTCAGCTTATTCAGCAGCTTAGACCATGGGACCCGGCAGACTGCTGCGGACTCAAAGGAGTGGTGCAGGGCATTCACTATCTCTACCATTCAGGAACATTTTTCTAGAGTGGACGCCTGTATTGATGCCTTTGAGGCCTTAGTTTAGAAGAGGTTAGCTGAGGCCCGAACTTCAGATTTGTCTGTCGTCTAGAAGGAGATTAAGAAGCTTAAGGCTGACATGATAGCTTCATTTGCGGCGCTTGTGACACTACCAAAGACTACACAGATGCTATTTGATTTATTTGCCTCCATGGAGCCTCCACAGACTTCCCTCAGGAAGCGCCCTTATGAGGACCCTGTTCAGAGGAATGTTCGTGCAAAGTGCCCCAAAGATGATGAGGATGAGGAGGACGAGCTTGAGTTGGCCTTGAGGACATCGAGGCTAGAGGAGGAGATGAGGCTATCCCAGGAGCATGATAGCGTGAGAGGTATTTGTCCTTCCGAAAAAAGTTCGATTGCTAAGCATACTACCCTACAAATGGGAAATGACCAGACGTAGCCCGAGACAGGCGCTTAGGTGCCGAGGTATGTTTTTGTCCTCTACTATTTTATTTTTGCTTGACTTTTTGCATGAGGACAATGCACAATATTTTTGATGGGGTGTGGATAGTTATGGGCCTTGGTGAAGTTTGAGTAGCTTATTTTCCATAACTACCCCAAAACTTGATCTGAGGTTTTCTTGCCTGTGTTCTTTATCGTCGCGGATATTTAATTTGTATTGAACTGACACGTTTAGGATGTTTAGATAATATGTGTAGCATATAGTACTAATACTTATGGTATATAACATGTTTTTATGTTTTGTTTTGAAAATGGATACCACCAAAAATTTTTTATTAGTAGTTAAATGACTACCATGCATGTTTGGATGTTTGGCAATAATTGTTCTGATAAGTGAGGTAATTGAGGCATGAAGCATGATTTGTGAGTTGCTTGTTGATAATGATATGCAATCCCATGTAAATGTGAGCTTATTTTTCTAGATTAATGTATTTTGTGCTAATTCAGAACTTGCCCTGTTACTCTAAGTTAGATTGTAGATTAAATGGATTAGGAAGGGATCTTAGGATTTGTTCTTTAAATTAGTCCACTTTAGCCTATAATAACCCACCAAATGATGTTTTATCCCTTGATCCAAATATTTGAGCCTTACATGAACCAATTCTTTCTAAAACACCTAATTATCCTAACCATGTCTAGTGATAAACCTTGAGATTGGTCCTGGTATGTCCTTGAGCATTTTGAACCTTAACTAAGGCAAAAATCCTAAGTTGAGGGTGGCTACCAAAAGTGGCCATGGTTTGGTAAATAGATATGGTGTACTTCAATATAGGATAAAAGCCTAAGTTAAGGGTAGCCAGTGTAGGGGAAAAAATCACAAAAATAAGGTGGTGAGTTGGGAATGAGGAGAAAAAGAAGGAAATTATGTGTCAGGTGCAAGAAAAAGAAATGATTCCTTAGATTGAGATTAAAATCAAAAATTAATTGTAAAAATGAGGCAAAAGTAAATGAGAAGAAAATACCCAAAAAAGCTTAAATGTGGAAAAAAGGGAGAATAAGGTGAAAATATTAGAGTTGGTAAGGTAAAAGTGATGAATAATGTAGTTCAAGAATGAGTTTTAGTCACTATTTTTCCAAAATGTCATACAAAAGCCCCTTGGAGCCTACGTTACAAGCCTAGAAAATCCTAAAGTGATCCTAATCTAGTTGGTTGAAAATCTGAGTCATGAGTACATTGGCAAGCCTATGATATTAGTCATTATGCATGAACATCTTTTGTGAGACTGAGTGTGTTTGCACAGTCCCAAAGCCAAATATGAAGTCATCATTGAGTGTCAAAAATAAGACTTCTTTCTGTGAGGGCACTTGCATGGCATTGTTAGCATTTTACTTGTTCAGTAATTGTGGACTGTTGATATTTCCGTGCTTGTCATAGTTGTGTTGTCAAATGTACTATTGTGTTTTGGTTTGATAAACAACTATCTAATCTTGTTTTGAAAAGGTGGTATGTGAAATGCCCCAAAATGTGCTTCAGAATGCCCATAGTCGTAATTTTCTTATATCTCAAAATTCGTGTGTGATCTCAAAAATTCAACTTCATATTCTTGATCAGGGGGAAAATTGAGTGTGAAATGAGTGTAACATGAATTTTAGAGGACCCGTAGCAAAATATAATTTTCGCTAATTTTTGGAAAAAAAGTGGTTGTACGCATTTGGTCCGCGATGCAAAGCCATCGCGGACTAGTGTTGGTTTTCCTTATTTTTTTGTTTTGGCCTTATGGCATAGGGGTCATGGCCCCATGCCCATTTACACGTGATACTTAGCCATTTTCAACTCTATATCACTCGAAAATCCTCTCTAAAACCTCTCCAACTCTTTATCAAAATTCCCATCCAAATCCAAGGATTTCAAGCTCATATTGGATCTCAAGAACTCAATCCAAGCTCCAAGCCTCCTTCCAAGTTTACATCAGGGAATCCCCAAGTTTGAGGTATGTGGGTTTCATCCATCGGGCCCTTTCACTCATGGAGGACAATTCTTCTTTTTGTGAAAATTGCATGTTTTAAAGTTGTATCATCTACTATGGATTTTGATCATAAATTATGTTAAGGTTTTATGAAATGTTGATCGATTATGCATGTCTATCTATTTCAAACTTATACTATGAATTAGTTTTTTCTATGGAGACTGCATGTTTTGAGCTACGAAACTATGATCTATTATGAGATTTGATGAAGGATTTCAAGTACCCTACATGAAGGTTTTACTATATGTTGGTGGGTTGATTTACATTGAGTTTTCTCGTATTTTAATTTCACTCTTGAATTGCACGATTTTGACCAAGCATTATGAACCCACCAAGTGTTTGATAAAATGTTTTGACAAGGATTCTCAAGTTATTGATGACCTATGACATGGTTTATAAGTCAAGTAACTTTATGATAATTAAGGGCTTACATAAATGCATTGAATTCATGAAAAGTATCTATGATGTTGCAAGTAGACCACACCTTATTGGGATGACATGCCTAATCACCTTGTGGAGAGGGTGACATGCCTCAATCACCTTGTTGAGGGGTGACATGCCCAATCACCTTGTTGAGGTGGTGACATGCCTCAATCACCTTGTTAGGGGGTGACATGTCTAATCACCATGTTGAGGGGTGACATACCTCAATCACTTAATTGGGGCCCTATCACCTTGTTGAGGGGTGAGTACCTCAATCACCTTGTTAGGGGGTGACATGCCCAATCACCTTGTTGAGGGGTGAGTACCTCAATCACCTTGTTAGGGGGTGACATGCCCAATCACCTTGTTGAGGGGTGAGTACCTCAATCACCGTTTTTGGGGGTGACATGCCAAATCACCTTGTTAAGGGGTGAGTACCTCAATCACCTTACAAGGGGGTGACATGCCTTGGATTCCAAGTAGTAGTTCGCTTGGTCTATGTCAATTATGGTCTCTTCCCACGCATGTGACATGTACTATGCAAGTTATATGATTTACAAAATATTTTACTTCAAGCATTAATCATTCATGCCATATTGATATTATACTTATCCTTTGCAAGATTATGCATTTTGACTATATTGGCTTATGTCTTGTTGCATTGCGTCCTACATATTTAGTACATTCAAACATACAAACGCATATTCTATGCCTACATGATATTACCATGTAGGGACCGGAGCACCTCTCGATCATCCTCCACGTGGCTAGTTTGGTACTTCGAGAGATAAGCTTTGGTGAGTTCTAAAGTTCGAGGATACTATCTATACTACTTTTTCTATTTGATATTTCTTTATGTTGAACACTTATACTATGAGGGTGAGCCCGAAAAGTGTCTTGGTCCTCACTTGATTCCATTTTAGAGGTGTTGTGGGATAACTGATGTACTTTTGCTATGAGCGTGACTCATTTATGCTTTTATAAATATCAAGACTTCCCTTAGTCCCGCTTCCCTTGTTTATATCTCTTGTGCTTAATTTTTCTTCTGCGACCCAGGATGTGTGAATTATAGTATAAGAGGCTTGTTTGGGGTCCCTTTGGGTTCCCATTCACCGTTTCACGTCTAGGCCCTAGGCTTGGGTCGTGACAAACTTGGTATCAGAGCACTAGCTTGTTAATGGTCCTCGGAATCCAACACACCGCATTGATTAGTCTTATTCATCGTTGTGAAGCGCGCCACAACAATGAATGAGAGGCTATGAAATGTTTTAGGAAATGTCTCACTTCTTCATGGTCTATATCATGGCTTTTTGCTCTTCTAGATCATACCAATTCAAGCAGGGAGACTAAGGAGAGCCTGTGAGCCCGAGAAGTAACCGGCCCCTCCCCCCATCAAGCTCCTCAAGGTGGAGGGGCAGCCCAAGATGCATTCCGGGATGCTATTACAATGTTGGCTCGTGTTATGACCAACCAAATTCATCAAGGGGTCCAAGCCCCTTATGCTCCCACTCCGGCTTCTACGGTGAGGGATTTCACTAGAATGAACCCATCATAGTTCCATGGATCCAAGATGAATGAGGATCCCTAAGAGTTCATCGATGAGGTGTACAAAGTGCTATGTATTATGGGGGTCAATTTGGAGGACAAAGCGGAGTTAGCTGCCTACCAACTCAAAGGTGTGGCACATATTTGGTTCACCCAATGGAAATTAGAGAGGAAAGATGATGACACTATTCCTTGGGAGGAGTTCAAAGCTGCATTCCTCAACCGGTTCTTTCCTATCGAGCTAAGGGAGGCTAAAACAATAGAGTTTATGAACCTTAAGTAAGGTTCCATTAGTGTGAGGGAGTATGCCCTAAAGTTCAACCAACTCTTCAAGTATGCCCCGCAATAGGTTGTCGAGCCGAGATCAAGGACGAACAAATTTGCGTCGGGAGTATCTGACTTGGTTAATGAGGAGTACCATATCACCATATTAGTGGGTGATATGGAATTGTCCCATCTCATGACATATGCCGAGCAACTAGAGGGAGAAAAGCTTAGAAAAAGAAGAAGTGGTGAGTCCAAGAGGGCTTTTTGAAGGTGGATTCCAAGGTTCCAAAGGCAGCCAGTTTCCTCAAGGCTACAAATTCCAAGGCCAAGGATCTTCCAATGCTACTAATAGAAGATTTGATAATGACAATCCAAGGTTCCAAGGTGTGGTGGTGGGTGCCTAACCCTATATGCCAAAGATGTGGTGGGAACCATACTGGCCCATGTTTGAAAAACTCTAATGCTTGCTATGGTTGTGGTGAAGTGGGACATAAGGTGATTGATTGTCCTCATGCTCAAAACAAAGGTAGAGAGGGTCGTCTACAAGGCCAAGATGCAAATACAGGTCAAAAGGGAAGAGGAGGCCAACAAAGGGGAGCTCAAAGGCAAAATAGATTCTATGCTCTTCAAGGGAGACAAAGGGTGGATGAGGTGCCCGATGTCGTCACTGGTATGTTAAATGTTCTTGATTTTGATGTGTATGCAATGATATACCCGGGTGCCACTATTTCTTTTTATTACTCCATTTGTTGCAATGAAACAGTCGTGCTATGTTCTTAAACATAGGGGTCAGGCTGCGTACATCTGACCCCCCTTACCCCGCAATGGGCGGGAGCCTTTGAGGCATTGGGGTAATGTTGTTGTTTTTGTACTCCTTTTGTTGCCAAAGAGCTTCATGTTAGTCCCAAATTGTTATGTGAACCTTATGAAGTGTCAACCCCTGTTGGCGAGTCAATTGTTGCTAAAAGAGTCTATTGAAATTGTCCCATGTTCGAATTGCATAAAATCTTGCCTTGTGATTTTGTTGAGTTACACATGGTGGATTTTGATGTCATTCTTGGGATGGATTGGTTGCATGCATATTATACTTCTATTAATTTCAGAACCCACAGGGTTAAATTCCGATTCCCTAATCAGCCTATCCTTGAGTGGGAAAGTAATAATGTGGTGGTCAAAGGTAGGTTCATTTCTTATCTTAAAGCCCAAAAATTTGATTTCAATGGGTTGTCTCTATCAATTTATGAGGGTTAGGGATGTTGAGTCCATAGTCCTTACTATTGAGTCGGTTCCGATGGTTAATGAGTTTCTTGATGTCTTTCCCGATGAGCCTCTCGGTGTTCCTCCCGAAAGAAAAATAGACTTTCGTATAGACCTCCTTTTCGATACTCATCCCATTTCTATTTCCCCTTATCGTATGGCACAGGCGAAGCTGAAGGAGTTGAAGGAGCAATTAAGGAATTTGTTGGAGAAGGGTTTCATAAGGCCTAGTAAGTCACCTTGGGGTGCACCGGTGTTATTTGTGAAGAAAAAGGATAGCTCTCTTAGGATGTGCATTAATTACCAATAACTTAATAGAGTCACCATAAAGAACAAGTACCTTCTACCAAGGATTGATGACCTTTTTGATCAACTTCAAGGGATTAGTCACTTTTCTATGATTGATCTTCGGTCCGGGTATCACCAACTGAAAGTTAGGGAGTGTGACATTCCTAAGATGGCTTTTCGGACTAGGTATGGACACTTTGACTTTGTAGTTATGTCCTTTGGGTTGACTAACGCACTAGCTATATATATGGATCTCATGAATACGGTCTTCAAAGACCGACCTTGACTTGTTTGATGTTGTTTTTATTGATGATATCTTCATTTAGTCCCATAGCGAGGAGGAGCACGTCAATCATTTGAGGGTGGTGTTGCAAATCTTGAGGGACGAGAAGTTGTATGCTAAACATGAAAAATGTGAGTTTTGGTTGAAAGAGGTTGCTTTTCTAGGGCATGTGGTGTCGGTTGATGACATTAAGGTGGATCCTAAGAAGACGGAGGTGATTAGAAATTGGCCTAGACCTTTGACTCCCTCGAACATTAGAAGTTTATTGGGTTTGGCGGGTTATTACCGAAGGTTTGTGAACAACTTCTCTTCTATTACTTCTCCTATGACTAAGTTGACACAAAAGAAGGCAAAATTCATGTGGACTGAAGAATGTGAGAAGAGCTTCCAAACTTTGAAAGATAAACTTGTCTCCGCTCCTATCATGTCTCTACCAGAAGGGTTGGAAGGATTTGTTGTATATTGTGATGCCTCAAGAATTGGTTTGGGGTGTGTTTTGATGCAAAATAGTAAGGCGATAGCATATGCCTCTAGACTACTTAGGATTCATGAGAAGAATTATCTCACCCATCATCTTGAATTGGAGGCCGTAGTATTTGCTTTGAAAATTTGGCAGCACTACTTGTATGGGGTTCATGTTGATGTGTTTACTGACCATAAGAGTCTCACATATGAGCTCACCCAAAAGGATCTTAACTTGAGACAAAGAAGGTGGTTAGAGCTCCTTAAAGATTATGATATGAGTGAGCATTATCACCCCGACAAAGCTAATGTTTTGGCTGTTGGTCTAAGTAGGGTGTCTATGGGTAGTCTAGCTCATGTTGATGATGGTGGCAAAGCGGTGGCTAGAGAGGTTCACCGGTTGGCTAGAAAGGTGGTTAGATTGGATGAAGTTGATAATGGTGGTGTAGTGGTTGTTGATGGTTCTAAGTCTTCCTTGATTGAGGAGGTAAAGGAAAAACAAGATCTTGACCCCATCTTGTTAGAGTTCAAGGCCTCGGTGAAAGATGGTAAAGTGGAGGTTTTCTCCCAAGGGGGAGATGGTTCCCTTAGTACCAAGGTAGATTGTGTGTGCCAAATGTGGATGACATGAGAGAATTGATCTTGAAGGAGGCCCATGATTCATCCTATTCCATTCACCTCGGTTCAACAAAGATGTATACAGACTTGAGGGAGGTGTATTAGTGGTGTGGTATGAAGAGGGACATTGCAAAGTTCATATCCGGATGTCACAATTGCCAACAAGTTAAAGTCGAACATCAAAGGTTGGGTGGCCTAGCCCAATACATAGAGATCCCTACTTGTCAGTGGGAAGAGATCAACATGGATTTTGTGGTTGGGTTGCCTAAGACTAGGACACATTTTGACTCTATTTGGGTTGTTGTGGATACAATGTCAAAGTCAGCTCACTTCCAACAGATCAAAACCACTTATGGTGCTCAAGATTATGCCAAAATTGTATATATGAGTTGGTTAGATTGCATGGGGTGCCCTCGTCTATCATTTCGGACCGTGGTGCTCAATTCACTTCTCACTTTTGGAGGTCCTTCCAAAGAGGTCTTGGCACCAAGGTTAAGCTTAGCATGACTTTTCATCCTCAAATGGATGACCAAGCTGAGAGGACTATCCAAACTCTTGAGGATATGCTTAGGGCTTGTGTTTTGGAGTTTAAGGGTAGTTGGGATGAACATCTTCCGCTTATTGAGTTTGCTTACAACAATAGCTACCACTCAAACATTAGTATGGCTCCCGGTTGGGTGGTTTGAAGTGTGGAAATGGCTTTGCTAGTTTCGGATTTGGTCATGCAAGCCTTGGAGAAGGTGAGGTTTGAAATGCCCCAAAAAGTGCCCAAAATGTGCCTAAAAAATGCCCATGATCGTAATTTCCTCATATATCAAAATTCGTGCATGATATCGAAAATCCAACTTCATATTCTTGATCAGGGGTAAATTGAGTGGAAAATGGATATAGCCCCGATTTTAGAGCAATCGTAGTAAAATTTGATTTTCCCAAGTTTGCACAATATAGTAGGGGTATGCGTTATCCTGCGATGGAGAGTCGTCGAGAAGCAGTGTATTTTGTTGCCAATTTTCTTATTTCGGCTTAGGGCTCTTGGGTCTTGGGCTAAGCCTTCCTATGTATAAAAACACCTATACATAGTCATTTTCAACCCCATATCATTCAATACTTTCCCCAAAACCCTCCCAAAACACTTAACCAAACATTTCATTCAAAATCAAGTGTCCCAAACTCATTCCAGATCTCAAGAATTCTATTCAAGCTTCCAGTTCTCATTCAAATCTTCATCGAGGAAATCTCCAAAGTTGAGTTATGTGGGTTTCAACCATTGGGTCCTTTCACCCATGGTGCCTAACCTTCCTTTTTATACAAATTACATGTTTTCAAGTTGATTTATCTATGGGTACCTCTTATTATGAATTTGACTATAAACTATGTTGGGGTTGTCATAAAATGTTCATTTTTAAGCATGTTTTGAGCTATTAATCTATGATCTATGATGAGATTTTATGAAAGGTTTCAATGTATCTTACATGATGGTATTACTAGGTGTTGGTGGGTCAATTTACAATAAGTTTTCTCACATGATTTAACTCTCGAATTGCATGACTTTAAAGTAGCCTCACACACCTATCAAATGTTTGATAAAATATCTGGTTAACAATATTTGAACTAATGATGGTCTAATGCATGGCTTATGAGTCAAATGACTTTATGATCATGAAAGAAATGTATGTATGTGTTATTTTCGTGAAAAGTTTCTATAACGTTGCAAGTTGATGACATCTTGTTGAGGGGGTGCTATGCCTCAATCGCCTTGTCGGGGGGCGTCATGCCCGCACTACCATGTTGAGGGGTATAAACCTCATCCACCTTATGGAGGGGGTGCTATGCCCGTACTACCATTTTGAGGGTTATATACCTCATGGAACTTATCGGGGGGTGCTATGCCCATACTACCAATTGAGGGGTATATACCTTAATCACCTTGTCGGGGGTGCTATGCCCGTACTACCAATTGATGGGTAGATACCTCAATCGCCTCCCAAGGGGGTGGTAGGTCTTGGATTCCAAGTACAAGTTTGCTTCGTCTATGATGATGGTCTCTTCCTACATAGGTATTATGTTCTATATAAGCATGTTTTACTTCAAGCATTGACCATGCATGCCATGTTGTAAATATAATATCTCTTGTTTATGTATATGCTTTTTGATTATGTTGTCTATCTCTTGTTGCATTCATCCCACATACTTAGTACATTCAAACATACTAACACACACTTTATGCCTACATGATGTTACCATGTAGGAACCTGAGCCCCTCACGATCATCCTCCCTGTGGCTAGTGATCTTGAAGATAAGTTATTGGTGAGCCCTTAAGTTCGGGGACACCGGCTTTGCACTCTTACTATTGCTATTTCTTTATGTTGAACTTTGATACTAAAAGGGTGAGCTCGGAAAGTTGACTTGGCTGCCGCTCAATCTATGTTAGAGATGTTGTTGGACAGTGATGTAATTATGCTTGAGCTTTGACTCTTTTGAAGATTCATGCTATTAAAGACTTCCCTTAGTCCCTTTATCCTTGTTTACACTTTCTTGATGTTGTTTACTTTGCTTTCACGATCAAGGGTGTCTGATTGATATGCTAAGAGGCTTGTTTAGGTCCCTTCGGGTTCCCATTCGTCGTGCCATGTCTAGGCCCTAGGCTTGGGTCGTGGCAAACTTGGTATCAGAGTACTAGGTTGTTAATGGTCCTCGGCATCCAATACACTGCATCGATTATAGTCTTTTTCATGGTTGTGAAGTGCACCACATCTATGAGTAAGAGGCTATGAGGCATTTTAGGAAATGTTTTCCTTCTTCTTGATCTATGTCGTGCTATAAATGTTAAGGTAAGATTTTCCCCTAATGAATGTTCTTTGCTATTTTCGATGAAAAAGAGCTCATACACTCGAAGAACAACTGGCTCATGAAGAATTCTGGGATGCTATTACCATGCTAGCTCAAGTTATGACTAATCAAATCAACCAAGGGGCCAAAGCCTCTCATGCTTCTACTCTGGCATCTAAAGTGAGGGACTTTATAAGGATGAAGCCACCAGAGTTCCATGGGTCTGAAGTGGATGAAGAACGTCAAGAATTTATTGATGATGTTTAGAAAGTGTTATCTATCATGGGTGTTAGACTAGAGGAGAAAGCAGAGTTAGCAGCCTACCAACTCAAAGGGTTGGATAGTTTACTCAATGGAAGGAGGAGAAGGGGAACAACAATGTGATCCTTTGGGAGGAGTTTAAGGAAAAATTTCTCAACCGGTTCTTCCCTCTCAAGATCTATGGGAGACCAAAATAATGGAATTCATGAATTTAAAGTAAGGGTCGATGAGTGTAAGGGAGTATGCCCTTAGGTTCAACCGACTCTCTATATATGCTCTATAATTGGTGGCCGAGCCAAGGTCTAGGATGAACAAGTTTGTGATGGGCGTATCCGATTTGGTGAGTAAGGAGTATCGTGCCTCCATGTTGATAAGTGATATGGATTTGTCCCGCCTCATGACTTATGTCGAATAAATGGAGGGAAAAAAGTTCAGAAAGAGAAGGGTATGAGGCGAAGAGAGCCCGTTTTGAAGATAGATTCCAAGGTCCCAATGGTGGCCGATTTCATCAAGGCCAAGGGTCTTCCAATGTTTTTAATAGGAGGTTTGCCAATGATAACCCAAGGGACCAAGGTGGCGGTGTTGTGGTGCCTAATGCTATGTGCCCAAGATGTGGTAATGGCCATGATGGCCCATGCTTGAGGAACACTAATGCTTGTTATGGTTGTGTAGAAGTGGGTCATAATGTAATGGATTGTCCTCACAATCGCAACAAGGGTAGAGATGGCCGTCCACATGGTCGTGGAGCAAATGCGGTTCCTCTAGGAAGGTGAGGTAAACAAGGTAGTGTCCCAAGGCACAATCGCTTCTATGCTCTTCAAAGGAGACAAGGGGTAGATGAGGTGCCCGATGTCGTTACCAGTTTGTTAGAAGTCTTTGATTTTGATGTGTATGCATTGATAGACTTGGGTGCCACTCTTTCTTTTGTTAATACTTTTGTTTCCAAAAAGTTTCATGTTAAACCCAAAATGTTGTGTGAGCCTTATGAGGTGTCTACTCCCATTGGTGCATCCATTGTTGCTAGAAGGGTCTATAGAAATTGTCCTATTTTCATTTTGCATAAAATTTTGCCTTGTGATTTTGTTGAATTGGATATGGTGGATTTTGATGTCATTCTTGGGATGGATTGGTTGCATGCATATTATGCCTCTATTGATTGCTGAACGCATAGGACAAATTTCATTTTCCTGATGAACCCATTCTTGAGTGGGAGAATCATGATGTGGTGGTCAAGGGTAGGCTTATTTCTTGCATTAAAGCCCAAAAGTCGATTTCTAAGAGGTGTCTCTATCATCTTGTGAGGGTTAGGGATGTTGAGTCCAAAGTCTTGCCCATAGAGTTGGTTCCAGAGGTTAATGAATTCCTTGATATCTTTCCTAATGAGCTTCCCGGTGTTCTTCTCAAAAGGGAAATAGATTTTAGTATAGACCTCTTTCCCGATATTCAACCCATTTCTATTCCCCCTTACCATATAGCCCCGGCGGAGTTAAAGGAGCTGAAAGAGCAATTGAGGGATTTGTTGAAGAAGGATTTTATTAGGCCTATCCAATCACTTTGGGGTGCACCAGTGTTGTTTGTGAAGAAGGATCGTTCTTTTAGAATGTATATTGATTACCGACAACTTAATAGAGTCACCATTAAGAATAAGTATCCTCTACCAAGGATTGATGATCTTTTTGACCCACTTCAAGGGGCTAGTCACTTCTCTATCATGACTCAAGCCTAGGGCCGACAGGTGACACGACGTATGGGGAACCCGAAGGGGCCCCAAGCGAGCCTCTTAACATATCATTACACATTCTTGGTCTCGAAAGCAATAAAATACAACAAGAGATAGTAAATAGGGACAAACGGGGCTAAGGGACAAACTTTCATATCATAAACATCAAGAGTCAAGAGAGAGTCAAAGCTAATAGCATAATACAAAACATGTCCAACAACACCTCTAAAACTTAGATACTTAGTGAGGGCCAAGACAAGCAACTGGGCTCACCCTCATAGTCAACATATACAAAAAAGAAATGTTGTCTTAGAACATGGTATGAGATCATAAACATCGTCCCCGAAATGGAGGACTCACCAAAGAGCTTGAGAGAAGTCGTACTAGCCACATGGAGGAGGATTATGACTTGGGGCTCCGGTTCCTACATGGTTACATTAGGTAGGCATAGAGTATGCGTTAGTACATTTGAATGTACTAAGTATGTAGGATGCAATGCAACAAGTGATAAGCACCATAAGCAAAATGCATAGCATAGGCAATGGATGAGCATATAGCAATATGGCATGTATGAATGATGTTTGAAGTAAATTCATTCTTATATAGAACATAATATATGTGTAAGGAGAGACCATTATTAGTGAATATCCAAGGCCTACCACCCCCTTGGAGAGACGAATGAGGTACGAACCCCTCAAATAATTGATGAGGTACAAATCCTCCAACATGGTTGATGAGGTACAAACCCCCCCAACATGTTTGATGGAGTAGATAGCTTCCAACGTGATTATCAAGGTACAAACTCCTCGACATGGTTGCACGGGTCTACCACCTCCCGAGCGAGGCGATCGAGGTACAAACCCCTCAACAGGGTTACTCGGGCCTACGACCACCCGAGTGAGGCTTGGTCAATTCTGAACACTATAGAAATAATATCACATACATACATTCCTTTCATCTTCATATGGCCATTCAAATCATAAGACATGCATTGGACCTTCAACTCCTCAAGAAAATCATAACTAGACATTTTATCAAACACTTAGCGAATGTCTAGTGCTAGTGTAAAACCATGCAATTCAAGAGCAAAATCATGCTAGAAAATTCAATGTAAAACAATCAATATATATTTGGTAACACTCTCAAGCAACTGCAATGACACCAAAAAGTGCCCGAAAATGTGCCTCGGAAGTGCCCGGAATCGTAATTTCTATATATCTCAAAATCCATGTAGGATATCAAAAATCCAACTTTATATTCTTTTTCAGGGGGTCAAATTGAGTGGTAAATGGGTCTAACCCCAATTTAAGATTTAAGAGCAATTGTAGCAAAATTTGAAAATCATAAAAATGCGATTTTTAGAGACGATCCGCACCCCTGGCGCGGCGTGCCAAGGGCGTGCTACAGTGTATTTTGTGCACTATTTTTCTTATCCAGTCTAACGCTCTTGGGTGTTTGGTGTTCCCATCGTGAAATTACTTATACTTAGCCTTATTTCATTCTCATATCATTCAAGACATTCCCAAATACTCTCTCAAGCACTTAGACAATATTTCATCTCCAAATATCAAGTCCCAAAACTTGTCCTCATTCAAGCATCAAGTCTCCATCTCCAATCTTCTTCAAGGATTCTCTATAGTCAAGGTATGTGGGTTTCTTTCATGGGTTCCTTTTACCCATGATGCCCAAGCTTCCTTTTACCTAAAATTGCATGATTTAAAGTTGATTTACTCATTGGTCTTACTTATTATGAATTTCACTACAGACTATGTTGAGTTTCATGAAATTATGATTGTTTTATCATGTTTTGAGCTATGAATCTAAGATCTATTGTGAGATTTGATGAAGCTTTTTGATGTATATTGCCTAAGGGTGTTACAAATTATCTATTGATCATTTTACATGGAATTTTTTATCATGATTACACTCTTGAATTGCATGGTTTTACACAAGCATTATACACTCGCCAAGTGTTTGAAAAAATATCCGGTTATGGTTTCTTAAGGAATTGAAGGCCAATACATGTCTTATGAGCTGAATGACTATATGGTGATGAAAGAAACGTATGGGTATGATATTCTCCTATATAGTGTTTGAATGTGACCATGCCCGACTCGAGGGGACAAGAGCCCAGGTAACCATGTCGAGGGGTTTGTACCTTGATAGTCAATCAAGGGGCTAGTGCCTTGATAATCGGGATGAGGGATTAGTACCTCAATCACCAGAGGTGGTAGGGTGTGGCTATCCACCAAACAATCAAGGGGTTCGTACCTTGATAACCATGTCAGGGTTTGTACCTCGGTCACCAAAGATGGTAAGGTGCAACTATCCACCAACCAACCAAAGGGGTTCGTACCTTGGTAGCCTATGGGTTTTATGATATTGGTCTCTTCTTACACCTTTTATTATATTCTATGTACGCATGATTTACTTAAGCATTGATCATACACGCCATATTGCTAATATGTTATCTATTGCCTACTATTATGCATTTGGTTATGATGCCTATCTCTTGTTTCATTGCATCCTACATACTTAGTATATTCAAATGACTAACACATACTCTATGCCTACATGATGTTACCATGTAGGAACTGGAGCCCCACTTGATCATCCTCCTCCACGTGGCAAGTACGACATCTCCAAAGCTCTTTGGTGATTCATTCGTTATGGGGACGATGTATAACGACCCGCTTGATCATCCTCCTCCACGTGGCAAGTACGACATCTCTCAAGCTCTTTGGTGAGTCATCCATTACGGGGACGATGTATAATGACCCAAGTCTAGGTCCTAGATGTGACACGGTGAATGGGGAACCCTAAGGAACCCCAAACAAGTCTCTTAGCTTGTCACTACACATCCTTGGTCGCGGAAGCTTATAAAATACATATAGAGTAGGAATCTTCATAGTCAAAAATAGAACATAAGAAAGTGTCACAATATATAGATAATAGCAACATAGACTAAGGTCCCCGAAGTGGAGGACTCACCAACTAGCTTTGAGTAGAACCGATCTAACCACATGGAGGAGGAGGAGGATCAGCTTGAGCATCGGTTCCTACATGGTGATATCATGTAGGAAAGAGTATGCGTTAGTATATTTGAATGTGCTAAGTATGTGGGATGCAATGAAACCATAGAAAGACATCATACTCAAAATACATACATTAGACAATAGGCCTAGTATAACAATATGACATGTATGATCAATGCATAATTAAAACATGCTTAAATAGCTCATGCTCTTGTCGGATAACATATGTGTAGAAGAAACCAAGCTAGAATCCCAACTTTGGTTGGGAGATGCCATTCATACCTGGACACCCTAGTGCCAAGGTATATAACCCTCACATGGTTGACGTCATTCACACCTTGACACCCTGGTGGCAAGGTACATACTACTCACATGGTTGATGCCATTCACACGTGGATACCCTGGTGGCAAGGTACATACTCCTCATATGGTTGATGCCATTTACACCCGGACACCCTAGTGGCAAAAGGTACATACTCCTCACATGGTTGATGCCATTCACACTTGGACACCTTGGTGGCAAGGTACATACCCCTCACATGGTTGATGCGATTCACACCTGGACACCCTGGTGGCAAGGTACATACCACTCACATGGTTATCCCCGGAATGGGCATGGTCTAATGACACACATTATATAGAACATATATATCATGTACATTAGCTCATTTCGTTATCATATAGTTAATAATATCATATCTCATGCTTTGGACTTTCATTTCCACAAGAAACCCTAGCCGGATATTTTATCAGACACTTGGGGGGTGTAATGGGGGTAAAGACCATGCAATTTGGAGATAAAATCATGCAAGAAAATCTGTAATAAAACCATCAATCAACACCTTATAACACCCCCAAGGCATTCACATTAAAACCCCTAATCAAATCCAACATTAGATCCAAGATTTAGAGCTCAAAACATACTAAAACGACCATACTTTTATGAACTAAAATCACTGTGCAATAAATTTCTCAATGTACAAGACCCACATGTAAATCAACTTTAAATCATGCAATATTAGTAAAAAGGAGGCTTAGGCACCATAGGTGAAAGGACCCAATGGTTCAACACCATATACCTTAGCTTTGGAGAAGCTCTTGGTGAAGATTGAAGATGGAGACGTAAAGCTTGAAGAAAATTCTTAGTTCTTGATGAGGATTTTGGGACTTGAATTTTGGAGTGAAAATGTGGCTAAGTGTTTTGGGGAGTATTGAAAAAGGTTTTGGATGATATAAGGGTGAAATTTGGCTAAGTATAGATAAAAACACGTTTGGAAAAACTTGGGCCCAACACTTAGAATATTTGGAATGCAGGAAAAACATTATCAGGGAAAATACACCTCTCTACGTCGTAGAGAGGATGCAGAGGAAAAATTATACATGAGCGCACCCTTGGCGCGTCGCGCCAGGGGCGCAGATTGCTCTCTGGAAATTGTCACTTAAAATTTTATAATTGCTAGTTTTTCGCTCTTAAATCGAGATTAGACCTTGTTTCACCTAATTTTGACCGCTTGATCAAAAATATGAAGTTGAATTTTCAAAATAACGAATGGATTTTAAGATATGTGGAAATTAAAATTCTGGGCATTCCGAGGCACATTTTCTGGCACTTTTTGGGGGTCATTACAATATCTTCCCCTTGGGAACATTCATACTCGATTGTAAGAAGGACGTATAAGACAAGAGTGATCATCAGCAAATCATCCCCAACAAGAATGCAACATTAAATTAAACACCATTTTCAAGATCTCAACATAAGTGTAAAATTATGATAAGCTTGCCAACTTAAACATGAATGCACATGAATGACATAGGGGCTGAAACATAGTACTTGAGATCATAAAAAAAACTTGGCATGTCATCGTAAGCTTGAATAGAGTGAAAGAGATATAGATATCGCTTCTCCATGTCCGCAACAGCTCTCTGAGAAACACATACGTATAGAGAACTCTTCCAAGGGCCTTGACAAACACTACATCATTATCAATCAATCAATTTCTCCACTCATCCATCCAACACCTCCACCGAACCTCCTTCCAAGCCATCTTATCCTCCACCTCACCCATAACTTCAAAGAGTTTTATAGCACTAAGGTCACCAACACATCCCCTCAACCTAGAAGCATGACAAACCGAATAAACATACCCCAACCTAAAAATAGGCAATTCCCAAACTTATGCAACCTTACCAACCTCCCTCTATGCTCTGTAGCAATCCTAAATACACCTAACCCACTTGGTACCATAACTATCTCTCCCTTGGGAGATAAGCTCCACTCTATCATTCTCTCACCCAAAACTTTCAACTCTAATAAGGTGGAATCAAGGCTTTGCTTAATCTAAACCTCTTAACCAAAGGAGATTTGAATCCATCAAGAATGCTACACCACCAAGCTCAACTTCCATCAACCTAACTTCCTATCGAACCAACCGATGGACCCTAGTAGTCTCCTCCTCGCCACCATCAACCACTCATACTAGGCTACCTAGAGCATTGATCGCAACATTAGCCTTACCAAGGAAAATTAATGCACACTCATTTCATAATCCTTAAGGAATTCTAATGACCTTCTAGCTATCCACAATCCACACCTATCATATTTAGCAAACAATATCTCATTCCTCAAGGCTTGCAACACTACCCTTAAATGATCCACAAGCTCTAAACAAATCAATACCTCATCACTAGGGACCACCACAAACATATCAAGGTAGGGTTCTAAGACCCTATTCAAGAATCCCACAAACACCACCAGAGCATAAGTCAACCAAACAACTCCATCACCACTAATAATGCTCATCCTAGTTCAATAGGACACTTAGGATTATTACCTACCCTCATCTACACTTGGGAGCAAAACCCGAACCAAAGATCAATCTTAGAGTAGTGACTAACCCATTATAGTTGACCAAATAGATCGACCATCCTTATCCATTATATTACAACTTTACAGGTTCTACACTCATTAGAAACATGCTATGCAAGTAGCCCAAACTACCCCAAGACCCCCAACACAACAAGCTAAGTTGTCATCCCACAAGAATACTTATAATATGCATGTACATGCTTTCAAAGAGGCAATAGTCATTTTCCAAATCATTTCAATGTACAATTGCGCTTAAAAGCCAGACATCATTCATAATAATTCATACTTAGGCTCAAATGCCAAAATCATAATTTATAATCATAATACTCATGCATAGGAATAGCGCATTCATATACAAAATGTTAGAAGCACCCAAAATGCTTAAAGATCCAAAATCAAAGGCATATATGTGATCACAGTATTGTCATAACCAACCTTTTATCAAAATCATACCATAAAACAAAATTGGGCTTACCCATATCATAATTTTTTTAAAAATAATCCGTGTGCATAAATGCATATGCTATGAAAAATGAGGAAATGACATGGGCAATTAAGACTCCATTTAAAATCAACATTTATATTACGAAGTTGAAGTGAAAACATAGTTAGTTCCATATTTAAATCCATAGTGTAATCTCTCCTGCATAAATCATTTTAAAAGGGAACATGCATAATTATAACTTCCCCAAAGTAAATCCTCATATGACGGCTTAAATCACATTAAAATCATCAAATAAACACTACCCATGCATCAATAGAACTTTAGGAATCATAATATTCATATCCCAAATTGAAATAAGTAAAATCAATAGGTTTTCTTGAAAATAATTTTGGGTCTCCTTGATTGGAAGGAACCAAGGATCAATACACATGCATATGAATCCTACTAGCACCAAGGAATAATACAAGAAATAGCAACTCTCGAACATATCAAATCACCCTACTCACAACCTCCGGTAATAGCCCACTAACCCAAGAGGCTCATAATATCCGATGACGTCTAAGGACTAGGCTAATCTTTAATCACCGTCGTCTTACTAAGGTCCACCTTAATACCATCACCCGACACCAGAAATCCTTAGAAGGAAACTTCTTATCACCAAGATTCCCATCTCTCCAACTTAGCACCCAACCTTCTTCATTGAACTCGTAGTACTACCCTCAAATGATTCACATGCACTACCTCATTAGGAACGAACCATATTATCATCACTAAAACCACCATAAACTTATTAGAGTGGGGACTAAAGATCTTACTCATGAGACCTATAGGCATACCCAGTGTACTAGTCAAACCAAAGGACACTACACCAAAATTCAAAATATCAGAAAGGACATTCAAAGCCTCATCTACCACCAACAACAATTTTATAGACAAAATAACTTAGGTTCAACACCTCCAGTTCTCACAAGATGACAAATGCGACCCCTTAGAGATCAATTGCACCTTAAGACAAGAAATTGACCTACCTCTCTTGCTGCCATTTAACAATCTCCCTCTCAAATACGGGGCTCATTAGGGATTCAGGATCTAGCTCTACGAGTCCCACCATCCATGAAAACAGAACATGCATGCAACCATTCCATCCTTACAATGACATCCAAATCCATCATGCCAACTCAAACAAACCAAAAGAAAGACCTAATATAATGCAAACCCATATCAACACCTATAAACCTTCTAGCAACAATACACCCAACAAAAAAAATGGACACCAAAGTCCCACACAACAACTTAGGCACATAAGAAGCCCCTCTAGCAACCAAAAAGGATAGAGAAGAAATAGTTTCCTAGCAATACACGCACAACAAAGCCAAGAAAACTTCAACTTACCGATAGTACCATCGTGTATCTCATTCCCTCCTTGAGTCACTTGATCAACACAGCCACTTAGATCTAAAGGTCGTCCACCCTTAAACTTCCTTCGAACATACGGACAATCCTTTAGCTTGTCATCCACTTTACTGCATCCATAACAAGCATTGGCCTCCCTTAAGAACGGACCACCATGATACTTCCCACACCTTTAACACTTGAGATTAGTCATCCCGCCATCACCTCCTTTACTCTTATCGTGACTATGGGGGAAATCCTTCCTCTTATGCCCCACTTTCCCACAACTGAAACAAGTGTTGCCATCCTTCAAACATGGGCATCTATGAACCTTACCACATGTTGGACACATAGCATCAATTCTTCCCTTGAGACTTTGGAACTTACCCACATTACGGGCCCTCTTGGCCTCACTACGCCCCCCCTCTCACCACTAGAAGTCTCAAGAGCACCCACTTGATGGTTGAGTTGAGTTGCCAATGTTGTCACTGCTTTGGCCATTACCCATAGAGCATTTCAAACCTCCGCATTCGATATATTGCCATCTTGAGTAGCTAGAGACATATCCTAAAATGTAATGGTTAGGGGTTAGCAATAAGCCCTAGGGGATCTAAATCTATCGCACGACGTGGATCATGAAAAAGTGAAACATTTCCTAGAATGCATCATAGCCTCCTACTCATAGTTATGGTGCACAACACAACCATGAATAAGACACCAATCGATGCGGTGTGTTGGACACCAATGATCTAAGAACCTAGTGCTCTGATACCAAGTTTGTCATGACCCAAGCCTAGGGCCTAGACATGAAACAACGAATAGGGAACCCGAAGGAACCCGAAACAAGCCTCTTAACTTGTCACTACATATCCTTGGTTGCGGAAGCATATAAAAGACATATGGAGTAGGAATAGGGGCAATGGGGCTAAGGGAAAGCATGCATAGACATCATAATCAAGAGAAAAGAGTCAAAGCTCATAACATAGATACATAACTTGTCCAACTAAAATCTCTAAATACATAGATAGAGCGGGGCCAAGACAAAGTAACTGGGCTCACCCTCATAGTCAAAATAGAACATAAGAAAGTGTCTCAATACATAGATAATAGCAACATAGAAAAAGGTTCTCGAAGTGGAGGACTCACCAACTTGCATTGAGTAGAATCGATCTAGCCACGTGGAGGAGGATAACGATCAACTTGAGCACCAGTTCCTACATGGTGATATCATGTAGGCAAGAGTATACATTAATACGCTTGAATGTACTAAGTATGTGGGATGCAATGCAACCAAAGATAGACATCATACTCAAAATGCATACATTAAACAATAGTCCTAGTATAACAATATGATATGTATGATCAATGCGTGAGTAAAACATGCTTAAGTAGCTCATGCTCACATCGGATATCATGTGTGTGGAAGAGACCAAGCTAGAATCCCAACTTTGGTTGGGGAGAAGCCATTCACAACTAGACACCTTGGTGGCAAGGTACATACCCCTCACATTGTTAATGCTATTCACATCTGGACACCTTGGTGGCAAGATACATACCCCTGCCATTCACACCTGGACACCCTGGTGGAAAGGTACATACCCCTCATATAGTAGATGGCATTCACTCCTAGACACCCTGGTGGCAAGGTACATACCACTCACATGGTTGATTCCATTCACTCCTAGACACCCTGGTGGCAAGGTATATACCTCCCGCATGGTTGATGCCATTCACTCCTACATACCCTAGTGGCAAGGTACATACCCCTCACATGGTTATCCGAGAACCTATACCCCCAGATCAGGCATGGTCTAATACAACACATTATATAGAACATATATATTATGTACATAAGCTCATTTCATCATCATATAGTCAATCACATCATATTTCATGCTTTGGACTTTCATTTCTAGAAGAAACCCTAGCCGGACATTTTATCAAACACTTGTGAGTTGTGTCATGGGGTTTTCCATGCAATTTGGAGATGAAATCATGCGAGAAAATCTGTAGTAAAACCATCAATCAACACCTTGCAATACCCCCAAGGCAGTCACATCAAGTCCAGCATTAGATCCAAGTTTTAGAGCTCAAAATATACTAAAAAAACCAAACTTTCATGAACTAAAATCACTGTGCAGTAAATTTCTCAATATACAAGACACATTTGTAAAATCAACTTTAAATCATACAATATTAGTAAAAATGAAGCTTAGGCACCATGGGCAAAAGGACCCAATGGTTCAACACCACATACCTTAGCTTTGGAGAAGATCTTGATGACGATTGAAGATGGAGACTTAAAGCTTAAAGAAAATCCTTAGTTCTGGATGAGGTTATTGGGACTTGAATTTTCGAGTAAAAATATCGCTAAGTGTTTTGGGGAGTATTGAGAAATATTTTGGATGATATAAGGGTGAAAATTTTACTAAGTATAGATAAAAAACACATTTGAAAAAACTTGGGCCCAACACTTAGAATATTTGGACCACATAGGAAAAAACTGCCAGGGAAAATACACCTCTCCATGTTGCGGAGAGGACGCGGAGGAAACATTATACTCAGCGTGCCCTTGGTGCGTCGTGCCAGTGGAGCGGATTGTTCTCTAGAAATCATCACTTAAAAATTTATAATTGCTAATTTTTTATTCTTAAAATCGAGGTTAGACACTACTTCACCTAATTTGAACCCCTGATCACAAATATGAAGTTGAATTTTTGAAATAACAAATAAATTTTAAGATATATGAAAATTAAAATTTTGGGCATTCCAAGGCACATTTTCGAGTACTTTTTGGGGGTCGTTACACGATGCTTATGAACTCATACTATATCCTAAGACTATATATCTTTTATGCATATGTTGACTACGAGGGTGAGCCCGGTAGATTGTCTTGGCCCCCACTAAGTATCCAAGTTTTAGAGGTGTTTTTGGACATGTTTGTATTATGCTATGAGCTTTGAGTCTCTCTTGACTCTTGATGTTTATGATATGAAAATTGTCCCCTAGCCACGTTTGTCCCCATTTACTATCTATTGTTGTATTTTATTACTTCCGTGATGGATTGGTTGCAGAAGCAATAAACAACAAGAGATAGTAAATATGGATAAATGGGGCTAAGTGACAAACGTTCAGATCATAAACATCAAGAGTCAAGAGAGAGTTAAAGCTCATAGCATAATACAAAACATGTCCAACAACACCTCTAAAACTTAGATACTTGGCAGGGGCCAAGACAAGCTACCAAGCTCACCATCATAATCAACATATACATAAAAGAAAGGTAGTCTTAGAACATCGTATGAGATCATAAACATCATCCCCGAAATGGAGGACTTACCAAAGAGCTTGAGAGATATCATACTAGCCACGTGGAGGATGATGATCAAGTGGGACTCTGGTTCTTACATGGTGACATCATATAGGCATAGAGTATGTTTTAGTATATTTGAATGTACTAATATGTAGGATGCAATGCAACAAGTGATAAGCACCATAAGTAAAATGCATAGAATAGGCAATGGGTGAGCATATAGCAATATGACATGTATGAATGATTGCTTGAAGTAAAATCATGCTTATATAGAACATAATATATGTGTAAGGAGAGACCATTATTAGTGAATATCCAAGGCCTGCCACCTCCTTGGAGAGGCGAATGAGGTACGAACCCCTCAATTGGTTGATGAGATACAAACCCCCCAATATGGTTGATGAGGTATGAACCCCCCAACATGGTTGATAGAGTACAAACCCCCAACGTGGTTATCAAGGTACAAACCCCTCGACATGGTTGCATGGGGCTACCACCTCCTGAGCGAGGTGATCAAGGTACAAACCCCTTAACAAGGTTACCCGGCCCTACAACTTCTCGAGTGAAGCTTGGTCAATTCCCAACACTATAGAGATAATATCATATACATATATCCTTTCATGATCCTATAGCCATTAAACTCATAAGTCATGCATTGGCCCTTCAATTCCTTAAGAAAATCATAACTGGATATTTTATCAAACACTTGGTTGATGTGTCGTACTAGTGTAAAACCATGCAATTCAAGAATGAAATCATGCTAGAAAATTCAATGTAAAACCATCAATAATTCTTGATAACACTCCAAAGCAACATACATCAAAATCCTTCATTAAATGTCACGACCCAAGCCTAGGGCCTAGACGTGACACGACAAATGGGGAACCTGAAGGAACCCCAAACAAGCCTCTTAGCATATCATACATACATCCTTGGTCGCGGAAGCAATGAAATACAATAAGGGATAGTAGATAGGGAGAAACGGGGCTAAGGGACAATTCTCATATCATAATCATCAAGAGTCAATAGAGAGTCAAAGCTCAAAGCATAATACATAATGTCCAACAACACTTCTCAAACTTGAATACTTAGCGGGGGCCAAGAAAAGCTACCGGGCTTACCCTTATAGTCAACAAAGAAAGATATTCTTAAAACACAACATGAGATGATAAGCATCGTCCTTGAAATTGAAGGACTCACCAATGAGCTTGAGGGATGTCATACTAGCCACGTCGAGGATGATCATGCGAGGTTTCAATTCCTACATAGTGACCTCATGTAGGCATAGAGTATGCGTTAGTACATCTGGACGTACTAAGTATGCACCATAACAAAATGTATAACATGGGCAACGTTGAAGCATATAACAATATGGCATGTATGAATGATACTTGAAGTAAAATCATGCTTATATATATATATATATATATATATATATAGAACATAATACAAGTGTAATGAGTGACCACCATTAGTGCAATCCAAGGCGTACTACCTCCTTAGAGAGGCGCGTGAGGTACAAACCCCTTCATAAGTTTTATGAGGTACAAACAGTCCAACATGGTTGATGAGATACAAATCCACCAACAAGGTTATCAGGGTACAAACCTCTTGACAAGGTTGCATGGGCCTTCTACCTCCCCAACAAGGCGATCAAGGTACAAATCCCTCAACAAGATTACCCGGGCCAACAACCTCCCGAGTGAGGCTTGGTCACCCCTAACACTATAGAGATAATATCATATACATACACTTCTTTCATCATCATATACCTATATTTCATTCATCATCGTAAAGTCATTTAACTCATAAGACATGCATTAGACCTTCAATCCCTCAATAAATCATAACTAGACCTTTTATCAAACACTTGGTTGGTATGTAGTGCTAGAGTAAAACCATACAATTCAAGAGTGAAATCATGCTAGAAAATTCAATATAAAACTATCAATAGATACTTGGTAACACCCTCAAGTAATATACATCAAAATCCTTCATCAATTCTCTCAATAGATCTTGGTTTAATGGCTCAAAATATGCTAAAACAGTCACAATTTCATAAAACCTAACATAATGTGCTGTGAAATTCATAATAGATAAGACCCATGATAAATCAACTTTAAATCATGCAATTTTGAGTAAAATAGAGCTTGAGTATCATGGGAGAAAATAATCCAAAAAGAAACCCGCATACCTTAGCTTTTGAGAATAACTTGATAAAGATTGGAAATGGAGACCTAAAGCTTTA
>JAABOM020066922.1:0-39810 GCA_011800125.2 Solanum clarkiae | reverse complement strand
TATTTTAAGTAATATAAATATTAGAATTAGGATGAATAAACATAAAAGGAGAAATTATGTCTTCCTTTTTAAACTAGACAAGTAAAATTAAATAATCATTTCAATACCTTTTAATGATTATATTTGTGTCAAAATAGGAGTATTTTTTTTAAAAAAATAATATAAACAAACAAAAAAATTCATGTATATTTCTTGAAATAATGTAAAAAGTGCTATATGTCACAATAATTATCAATTTAAAATTTAAAAAATATATAGAAAATTTAAACGGTTCTTAAAATTTAATTAATGCTATAAAATTTGGGACAATAAGGTAACATACATTATTTAAAATTTATAAATAAGATAGTAGTCATTCTCTTCTTTCTAAAGCTGTGCAAGGTGACCCCACCAGAATGATATAAATTACAACATCAAGAATTTAAAATATTTAAAAACTAAATAAAATTTTGATTGACTCATAAATTTTATATGTGCATCAAAAAGTTTACACATTATTTTAAAATAACATAAAATGTAATATAAGTCACAATAATTAACAAATTAAAAAATTTATATAAAATATATTTTAAAAAATTTATTAATATTACAGAAAATGAAATTATAAAATAATAAAATGTTGGGTTCATGTTAATACGGATTCTGATAACCAGTACAAAGATAAATATAACCCTTTAATGAACTTGAGGATAGCTAGTGAATTAGAAGTTTCAAACACGGTGACTTTTTTTAAAAAGGCAAGTGGACATTAAATATATTTTTGTTTTGTATTTAATGTAAATACAATATTGGTAATAGGAATGGCAGCAGGCAGAAATCTTTAATGAAAAGGAAGATATCATGATAGAGTACATGATTGGTTCCTGCAGCATGCTGAATAATTCCAGTTACAGAAACTGATGGTTGACAGCAATTTCAATGAGAGTTAGGAATGGAGGGAGAACCTATACCATACTTTAAATCTCCTCCATCCAATCTCTATTACTTGTCCCAATCAACTTCTTTTTTTACTCTTACCGCTATTTTGGTATAATGTATTAGAAAAAAAAAAATCTTTTTTGGTATATTTTTTATAAATAAATAATACAAAAACAATGTTACCCCAATGCCTCAAAGGCTCTCGCCCATTACGGGGTAAGGGGGGGTCGGATGTATGCAGCCTGACCCCTATGTTTAAAAATATAGCGCGACTGTTTCTGGATGACCCATGATGAGCGTCGAAAATTGCATTAACTGCTACTTCATAATTGAAAGAAGCGCAGACAGTTTAAAGAGTCATTTTGTTTTATTTCATCAAACTCTAAAGTCAAAAAATAATACTAGTAAATATATTCGTGGATGAGTTAACATAAAATGAATAATTATATAACTTGTGTATATTTCATATGGATAAAAGTAGATTGGATGTCAAAATGGGTTGGGTACCCATATGTTCGAGAATAAATGGTACGACCCTTTAGAATTCAAGATTCGAATAGAACTCCATTAATCTGATAACCATTTGCAGAAATATTTCACATTACTGTTTATTTGCATTATATTCAAAGTTATAGAATAATTCGTCAAATTTTTATATGACTCTGGCCAAGGAATCCACTCAACCCTAGGAAGCAACCAAGGAATCAAAAGTCAGGTCGGATCGAGTTCGAGAGTCAAATCTCTAATTGGGCAGGATCATGGGTGGGGTCGGAACTAAATTGGCTTTGAATTTTGGGTCTTGGGTTAGTGGATGGGGTTGGGAGTAGATTCCTAGGTCAAGTCATGGATTGGTCTCCAATCAGAGTTTGATACTCAAATCAAAATCGATGTCAATTTTAACTCAAGACCCTAAGATGAAGTCAAGAGCGGGTTTTAGAGCCCATGTCGGGGTTGAAAGTAGGGTCTTATGTTGGAGTAAGAACTAAGTCCCAACTTAGGGATTGCGGTTGAAGTTGGATCCGGTGACATAAAATTCTTCCTATAACTCATGAATTAAGAATTCTCACGACCTTAGCTCCTATTTTGACATTGCGTGAAGGTTTAGATAGATTTATTAATTATTGTGATGTACCATGTTTAGGTTTGAGTTGTGCTTTCATGCAACATGGTAAAGTCATTACCTATGCCTCGAGAAACTTGAAAGTTCATGACTGGAATTACCTAACTTATGATCTTGAGTTAGCAACCATGGTCTTCGCATTTAAGATTTGGTGTCACTATCTTTATGGAGTGCATGTTGACATATTCGCCGATCATAAGAGCTTGTAATATGAGTTTAGCCAAAGATATTTAAATCTAAGGCAAAAGAGGTGGTTGAAACTTCTTAACGACTATGATATGAGTGTGATGTATCACCCTAACAAAGTTAATATTATGATCGATACACTTAGTGGATTGTCTATGGGCAGCGTTTCACATGTTTAGGATGTAAAGAAAGAGTTAATAAAAGAAGTACACCATTTGGCCCAGTTGGGTATATGTGGCTAAGTGGGTCTAATGATGGTGTATTAGTACAAAATGAAGGAAATCATCTTTAGTAGCGGAGATCAAAGTAAAGAAACACCTGGATCCGACAATGGTCAAGCTGAAGAAATTGGTAGTTCATAAGAAGATTGAGGTTTTTTCACAAGGGGGAAATGTAGTACTTCGTTACTGAGGGTGGTTGTGTGTTCCTAATGTTGATGGTCTAAAGGAAAAGATACTAGATGTCTCATAACTCTCGGTATTTTATTCATCCTAGATTCACCAAAATGTATAGAGATTTGAGAGAGGTGTATTGGTAGAATGACATGAATAAAGACATAGCAAGGTGTGTGACAAGATGTTTGAATTGCCAACAAGTAGAAGTTGAACATCAAAGATCGGGTGGTTGGCCCAAGATATTGAGATCCCCACTTGAAAATGAAAGGAGGTGAATATTGACTTCATCATGGGTTTGTTAAGGACTCAGAAATTATTTTAACTCAATATGGGTGATTGTGGATAGAATGACGAAATCAGCCAACTTTTTATCAATAAAAATTTCTTATAATGCCGAGGATTATTCTAAGGTTTACATCCAAGAGTTGATGAGATTGCAAGGGGTTCTATTGTCTATTATTTTATACTGTGGTGTTTAATTCATTTTTCATTTTTGGAAGTCGTTCCAAAAGATTCTCGGTACCAAGATGAAGCAAATTCTACATTTTATGCTCAAACCGATGGGCAAGTCGAAAGAACAATCCCAACATTGAAAGATATGTTGAGGATATGTGTATTTGATTTTAAGGGTGGTTGGGATGATCACCTACCTCCTATTGAATTTGCTTATAATAAAGTTTTCACTCAAGTATTGAGATGGTGCCATTTGAAGCTTTATATGGTAGAAAATATAGGTCATTGGTGGAATGGTTTGAAGTTGAGGAGATGTTATTGATTAGATATGAGTTGTTACTTGATGTTATGGAGAAGGTGAGACTTATAAGAGAAAAGCTAAAGGCTGCCAATATTGCAAAGAGTCGTATAATGTTAGAAGGAGGGACCTTGAGTTTGATGAAGGGAATCATACGTTTTGGTAAAAATTGGGGCAAGTTGAATGATAGGTATGTGGGGTCTTACAAGATCTTAAAATGAATTTGGAAGGTAGACTATGAGTTAGATTTGTTATTGAAGTTCACCATGATTCATCTAGTGTTTCATGTGTCGATGTTCAGAAAATTCACACGTGATCCCAACTCCATTGTTCCATTGGAGGATGTTAGGATTAAAGAGAGTTTGACTTATGAAGAGGTACCGGTTGAGGTTTTGACCAAAAAGTGAAGAGATTAAGAAATAAAAAAGCATAGTCCATTAAGGTGTTATGGAGGAACGAACAAGCTGAGAATGCTGCTTGAAAAGCGGAGGCTAATATGATGAAATGATATCACTACCTCTTCTCTTCTATTCAAGTCTAAGGTACCTAGATATGAACTATTCCTCCAAAATTTTTACGTTTCAATTTTTCATGTCATAATACATGCATGCATATTCATGAAACTATTTTGAATGATATTTGATGCATAGTTTGATGATTATATGAAATTGATATTTTAAGTTGCATTTTGCATTCATGTTGGATTGTTGATTGTCTTTCTATTCAATTCATGCTTTCTTTTGGCTCATTCGAGGATGAATGATCCCAACCTAGACAATTTACAATTCAAGTAGCACGTAGTCTAGATAGTTCACCAACATAGTTAGTCACTACCTACTAAAGTCATCAATTCAATATACACTCAGAAATACATATTCACAACTATAATGAACAAATGGATTGCAAGTAATGCAAATGCAATATCAAATATAGTGATATATGTCTATCCTATACATTCTTTGATAGCCTCAGTGGATCATGTATTTGTCAGAATCATTTTGTATTACAATAATTATATCTGGATGAAACTATTTTTCATTGAATTTTATCATATCTAGTTGAAATCATTTTCCATCAATAGTTTCAAGGCACAGTAGATCTCAATTGATTTTCAAAATCAATGCTAATAACATATACATAGAATGCATGAGTATGTAATGAAGTCCATAAACAACCTAGTCAAGTCAACGATCAAGACAATTCACTCAGTAAAGGATTTACATCATTGATGAAGGGCTTCAATTCAAGAATCACATTGATATAGTTAATTACCTTGTGATTTTATTACCCCACGTCATCTTATTAGACCATTTCATGGATAAATTCCTCCCATAGTCAAATCTCCATTACTCTTTAATACACTAGAAGAATATACAAGGTTCAACACCCTCAACTAAGGTTTAGAAATTCAATTGCCTAAAGAAAATCATTACCTACTCCAACATTTTAGCCTTCCTCTTTCATTGGGCTTTCGATTCAACAAAATCTATTTAAATATGAAATCATGATAAGAATACAAGAACAATGACATCCAAATCACAGTTTTTAAAAATCAAACCCAAGTTAGTCCCAAAATTTCATATCAAAGAGTAAGGGTAAAATTAAAAATTAATGAATAATTATATTACCCAAAGCATTTGAAAACCAGTAATGAAATTCAATTTGAAATCAGCTCATAATCGTCAAATTATTCAAAATTCATGTTCGTGAAGAAATCATAAAATTTAAAGTTCAAAATTAAAAATTAATGGTTGGGATGATGAATTAATTAATGAAAAATGAAGATTATAAGTGATAATCACTTACTTAATGAATTTATCTTGGAAACGTTCTTTTAAATTACAACTCAAGAATTCTCAAAGTTCAAAAAATAAAATAAGGAGAGAAAACCCCAATTTTAAAAATTAAAATTAGTTTAGATCGATTGTTCTCTGTGATAGTAATCAGAAGCTCCATAATGCGGAGGTCGCTGGCCAAACCCTTTGCAAACACGTCCCTTAACCAACGATCATGAAGGTCTAACTTGCCCAACCCTCTGCAAACGCGACCCAACTCTTTCAAATGCGGAGATTCTGGCACGATTACTCCACGAACGCAGCTCCAGCTGTGCAAACACGAAGGAGGTCACACTAGTTATAAAACTCAATAACATTCAAATAAAAGTTTCACCGAAGGGGTCCTTGGAATTCGTTTGGAACTCCATGCACACAAAATGTTACCCTACTAAATTCAATGCTCCTAACTTAATGAAATCATATGAAATTGAATTTGGAGTCTCCTCAACCTGAAATCAGATTAATTGTAACTTAATAAACTTAAGATTCAAAAATATCAAAATGTCCTCGGAACCCCAAAAGTTACACTAAAACTCTTCTTAGGGCTAAAAATTGCTTCCTGAATCTAACAGAATCATACACAAATTTCAATTTGAGCATATGAATTCCGAACATTAATCAAAGTCAAATTTTGATCTAATCTAACTCAAACTTCCAACTTAAGACCTCAAATTCACTAAACAACTCTAAAACAGAAAACAACGATGCTCTTAGAACAATTTCCACATTCTACAGTTAATGAAGTTGATGGAGTTTTATTTCAAGATTTGTAACTCTAACTGATACCAAAAAATATTTTTGAACAATTTAAGTCTTTAAAACTCAAATACGCTTAAATTTCATAAATTCTCAATAAAATTCAAAAACTAACCCAACAATCTGATCAAATAAGACTCAGAGCAACTATCGAGAGAGAAAAAAGGTAATTTATTAAAAATTTTCAAAAATGATCTTGATGGTCATTATATCATCTCCACCATTAAAAATCATATTCGCCCTCAAACATAATATAATAAAAAGTACCTAAAGCCGAAAAAAGATAGGGATATAGGGGGTATATCAGATTCCACCTCCCAAGCCACCTCTCCAATTGGTCAATGCCGCTGCTAAATCTTTACCAAATGCGATTTTCATGGTAATGATCTTATGGACTTTTCTATCGAGAATAGCCACTATTCTACCTCAAAAGTCAAGTCTGGACCCAACTCTATTGAGTACAAAAAAAAACATACAAGACTTATCTGGTATGTATCTCTGAAGTATAAAAACATGAAACATAAGGTGTACTGCTGATAAATTAGGTGGAAAGGACAACTCATAGGCCACCTCCCTTATCCTCTTCAAAATCTCAAACACACCAATGAATCACAGGCGAATTTGTAACGGTCCGACCTAGGGTCCTACTCGTCACATGGCAAATGAAATACCCGAAGACACCTTATCCAAGCCATCTCAAGTATGCATAGGAATGTAGTCGAAACATTTGCGGAAGAATAAGGGGAAAAATAGTACGAACCATTTAAACAATGAATCAACATTAAAAAGCAGTGAAATAACTAACATCAATTGTCCATAAGCATACCACTAACACATAGCAAATGGAATCGGTGTGGTTGATTTTCATCAAATAGAAAAGAATCCATAATAAGGGAACATAGAAAGTAAAAGCCTCAAGGGGCAAATATAGACATTGTCCAAAAATAAATACAAGATAGAAAGAGAAAATGATAGAGTCTCGAACTAAGGGCTTACCATAAATAATAATGCTAGTCTTGAATGCTGAGTACTAGCCACGAGCTGGTGAAGGAATATCTGCCCCTACATGATTAAATCATGCAGGCAAAATATGTGCTAGTATGTTTGAATGTACTAAGTATGTGAAATGCAATGCATGCATAAAATTGTAATGCCATCATTCTTGAATATAACATATGAGTATACATGAGATTAAAGATACATAAAAGAACTGTGATAACTATATCTGCAGCCTCTCCCTCAGGTCTCATAGGAAAAGCATAACACTAAGCTTCGACCTGATTGAATTGCACCTTACTTCCCTGTTGAACCAAGGCACCACCTTCTCCTCTAAGTAGAGTGCGACCACCTTTGTTTATTAGAGCTTGGCTCCGACCCTAACTAAAGGTACTAACTCTCTCATTTGAATAATATAGTACCATGATGACCCAGCTTGAGTGAACGTAGGACATTATTGAAACATTTGGCCAGGATTCCCACAATCATAACAAGACCTCAAAGCAGAGAACAACTATAATAGACATGATATACTAATTTACCACCTTGAATTGCAGGCCTTTGCTATAAACCAAATGAATCCTGACCAAAACCATATGATCCATAAAGACCCCTGACTAGCTGCAAACACCCAAAAAGATGCATGAATTTTCCTCAACACTGAAATAGACCAGTTTCTCTAAGAGAACCTCTGCACGTAGATGAGACACCAGAGAGATAGATGGATAAGAAGGCCCTCTAAGGGTTCGTAAACTCCTTTCTCTTCAACTATTTTGCCTCTTTGGCGGTGCTCATAACAAACTAAAATGAAGACCCCTCTCTGGCCACCTTGAACATGGCTTGTCTTATAGAATAACTCAACCGTCTCGCAAATTTATGAACCTGCTCTGCTTTATCAAGGAGGATGGTTATAACATGTCAGCATAACTGAAAATAATGAGTCTCATACTCTATAACTAATAGGATGTCCTACCTTGAGCTCTCAAACTTCAATCATCTCTTCTCCCTCACACTCCAAGATACTGAGAGAGATTCAACTTGCAAAGAACACGAATAAATCCTACACAACTTTCTTGCTGGCCCACAAAGTTGAAGAGTGACACAATCTACTCCACGTAACTTGACTAAACTAACGACCTCGTACAACTCCCTACAAGTATTCAAAAGCTTATAATCATTCTAGATCTTCCCATCCTAAAACTGAGATTGATCCATCTTCTTGAAATCTCATAATGACTCTACTCATCATCGATCATTACAGCTAGAGGCGCACCTGAATCTCAACCAAAAGTGATGGATCGATCTCAACTGTAGGGACTACTGGTGGCTGCTCCACTTAACCCTAAAATAGAAGTCTATTGCAGCTCAAGAATCGAAACCCCTACTTTGATCTGAGAACCTCCCTGTGTTCTTATCGTATTACCACTCTAAATAAGACTCATCCTCAATAAAGTGTCTCGAAGCAACGGTGAAGCTGCATACTCTGTAGGAACCTGGTCCTCTTTAATATGAACCTCCGTCTTAGATAAAACATTTCTACCACAACCCCTAACTAGTGGTACACCACGAACATGACCTTGACCCCTGGCTCGACCTCTATCTCTACCCTAAGCTGGGGTTAAAATAGCTGCTTTGGGGACTTTCTGCCCTTCTCTACCTGATGTTGCAGCTCTAGTCCTAGTCATTTACCAAAAATAATATGTGGCAACTCAGCACCCACTCAAGTAACCATGCATGAGAATAATATAAAGAGAATTTTTTCTAATAATCTTCATAGACTTTTGAAGATAAACAACGAACATCTCCATGCCAATTCTAGAGACTCTACTAGACTAGGCTCATACATATGTGAGACTTATGTACCTAGAGATATGTTACCATGTTGTTATAATTCAGACTCAGGTGTGATGACAATTGTCTTAATCCACCAAGACAAGTCAACCTAACCAATGAAATGAAGTAAAGAAAGAAAAATTTAAAGTGAAAATTAACCAGCTAACAATATATAAAAACAATGGTTTAAATGCCACAATTCTAAAATCCAACCTATAGACGAGATGTCACATGTACAAGCTACTAGAATTTACATAGAATAAAAAAAAAATTACAAGTCTCAATATCGCAGTTCTTAAATAGAACAAAAACACAAGATAAAGAAGCCTGAGGATCCACCAATAAGACAAGCTACTATGTCTCAAGTAATCCAAAAGCTCGGTCCAAGTAAGTAATGAAGAAGTCAAGAGGATCCGGGCTCACAACCACACAAGTGTAGAAATAAGAGTGAGTACCAACCAATATGATATTGAAAAATAAATTGTAAACACGAAGTTAAAAGATAAAGAACACAAATATTTCCCCGACACACCAATTGAACCTCATCAAAACTACAACCTACAAGTAAATCGACCCAACCTAGACAATTCAGAGTTAAAATTGTATGTAGTTCAAATAGTCCACCAACACAGTTAATCACTACCTATTAAAGTCATCATTCACTAGAGACTCAGAAATAGATATTCACAACCAGAATGAAAAAATAGATTGGTTGTGAAAAAATGCAATGTCAACTACCATGATGTATGTTTGTCTATGATACATAACTATCATGATGAATGTTTGTCTATGATACACATCCGCTGATAATCTGAATTCAAGAACCAATAGATCATGTATCTGCCCAAATCATTTTTCATCGATATAATCATATCTAGATTGAATCATTTTTCATATACTTTTATCATGATTTGTCGGAATCATTTTTCATTGGCATGTTTCAAGAAAAAGTGAATCTTAATATATTTTCAAAACTAATGTGAATAACATATATATAGAATGCATGAGTATGTGATGAAGTTCACAAATAATCCACTCAAGTCAACAATCAAGAAAATTCATTCACTAAAAGATTCACATCATTCAATTAAGTTCTTCAACTCAAGAATCAATAACTAGTATACCAATGTGGCACACGATCCAACAATCACAATCATAATGAATAATTTACATACTTGCAATTGATATATTTAATCATGTTGTCATTGTATTACTCTGCATCATCTTATTAGACCATTTCATGGATAAATTCATCTAATAGTTAAATCTTTATTACTCCCCAATAACATGTAGAAGAAAGTACAAGGTTCAGTATCCTCAACTAAGGTTTAGAAATTCACATTCCTCAAAGTAATCAGTCAACTACTCCAACAATTTAGCTTTTTCCTTTTGTCAGGTCTTTGATTTAACAAAATCTATTCAAATATAGAATTACAATAAGAATACAAGAACAAGGACACCCAAATCATAATTTTTGGAAACTGAATCCAAATCAACCTAAAATTTCATATAAAAAAAGTACAAACAAAATTTAAAACTAATATATATTTACATTTCCCAAATCATTTGAAAACCAATAGCGAAAATTAATTTAAAATTAGAGTTGAAAAATTGGCCTATAATCATCAAATCATCCAAAATTCATGTACTTGAAAAAATCATAAAAATATGAAGTTCAAAAAATCAAAGGTTGGAATTATGAAATAACTAATGAAAAATGAAGAGTATGAGCTACAATCAACTATTCAATGAATTTATCTAGAAAAAGTTCTTTAAAATTGCCAGTCAAGAGTTTTCAAACTTTTAAAAAATAGAAAATAGGGAAAGAAACTCTAATTTTAGAAATTGACATATGTTCAAGTCTATTGTTCGCGCGAGTGCAATCAGAAGTTCTGTGAACAAAGAGGCCACAAACATAACCCTTCGTGAACACAACCCTACCTTGTGATCATGAAGGTCTAACTTCCCCAACCTTTCAAGGACATGACCCAACTCTTGTGAACATGGAGCTTCTAGCATGAGTACTCCACAAACACGGCTTCAGCTCTGCGAATGCGAAGGAGGTCTATCCAGTTATAGAACTCAACATCATTCAAACAAGAATTTCACTAAAAAGGCCCTTGAAATTCATTTGGAATCTCGTGCATGTAAATCGTATATGCAACCTTACAAAATTTGATGCTGGAGACTTAATAGAATCGTTGGTAGTCATATAGTATATTAAACTTGTGGTCGGTAATCATATGGTGAATATAGTTAGTGCTTATGCACCTCAAGTAGACCTGGATGAGGAAGTGAAAAATCTCTTTTGGGAGGATTAGATGAGGTGGAGAGAGGGATACCGAACACAAAAAAAAATTCGTCAGGGAAGATTTTAATGGGCATATCCATGAAACTTCTAGTGATTTTGACAATGTTCATAGAGGCTTTGGTTTTGACAGAGGAAAAGAGGTGGGACGTCTCTCTTGGATTTTGCTAAAACCTTTGAGTTGATTATTACTAACTATGTTTCCGAAAAGGGAAAATTGCTTGATTATATTTTATAGTACAGTATTTAAGACTCAGATTGATTGGTTACTCTTCTGGAAGGGTGATAGAAACCTTTGTAAGAATTTCAAGGTTATTCCAAGTAAAAATATTTTCACTCAACATAGGCTTCTGGTGATGGATTTAGAGATTACGAGGGATAAGAGGAAGAAGGTTATTTATGCCCAACAGAGGATTAGATGGGGAGGCCTGACTCCTACCCTTTCTTGAGAGATGGGGGAAAAGTTGAGTAGTTTGGGAGGTTGGAGTAGTAGCGAAGATGTGAACATCATATGGGATACTACTACTGGTTGCACTAGAAAATTAGCTATCAAGATAGTAGGGATTTCGAGAGGGACCTTTGATGAACGTCAAGGTGATTGGTGGTGGAATTGTAAAGTTCAAGGCAAAGTGAAAGTTAAGAAGATTGCCTATACAAAGTGGTTAGAGTATATGGATAAGGATGAATAATGAAGCTTAAGGATATCTATAAGATTGCAAAGACAGAAACAAAAATGACAGTCACGAGTGCTAAGACAGTGGTGTTTGAACGTTTGTATGTTGAGCTAGGTAAAAAGGGTGGGAATAAGAGATTGTATAGGCTCATGAAAGAGAGATAGAGAAAAGCTCACGACTTGGACTAAGTGAAGTACATCAAGGATGAGGAGAGTGAGCCATTGGTGGATGAGACTTCCATTAAGCAAAGGTGGAAAGTCTACTTCCATTAAGTTAGGTGATTTGGTGCACTCTGATAGTCATCATGATTTTGGTTACTGCAACTATTTTAGAGCTGAGGAGGACAAACATTCTATTAGTAGGATGAACAGAGGGAGAGCAATCGGACATGATGAGATTCTAGTGGATTTTTGGAAGAGCATGGGTAAGGATGGTATGAAGTGGTTGATTAGTTTGTTCAATGCTATTCTGAAGACTCCTAAGATACCTGATGAATGGAGGAGGAGTGCATGGTTCCATTGTACAAAAATAAGGATAATATTCAAAATTGTAATGATTATAGAGGCATCAAATTATAAGTCACATTATGAAGGTTTGAGAGAGAGTGATGGAGGTAATGATAAGAAGAAGAGTATCTACTTTAGAAAATCAATTCGAGTTTATATCGGGTGATTGACTACTAAAGCAATTCATCTTGTTTCAGAGACTAGTGGAGAAATATAGGGAAAGAAAAAGGGACCTTCATATGGTATTCACTGATCTTGAGAAGGCAAATGTCAGAGTTATGAGGGATGGACAATGGAGGTGTCTAAAGAAGAAAGGTGTTCTAGTGGTATATAGCAAGGTAATACAGGACATGTATGATGGAGCTAAAACTCGGATAAGGATGGTCAAAGAGACTTAGAGAATTTTTCTGTTGAGATAGGACTTCCATCAAGGATCTGTGCTAAGTCCTTTTCTTTTTGCCTTAGTGATGGATGAGCTGAGATGGTCTATTCAGGAGGAGGTGTCATAGTATATGCTATTTGCGGATAACATAGTACTAATTAATGAGACTCAAAATAAAGTAAATAATAGGTTGGAAGTGCGGAGACATACTTTGGAATCCAAACGGTTCAATTTGTTGAAAAATAAACTTGATTTTGGATTATGTGTTTTGGATTTGGGCTTGCAAGTATCCAAGTATATTAGATCAAGATTGTAGTCCATTATCTAGAAACTTCTTGAAATATGTAGTAGTCAAAGTGTGTAGAATAATCTTGTAAAATATCTAAGTCTAGAATTATCATGAGAATACTTAGGAATTATCTAGATACTAGTAGATGATGAAGTGTTCTAGACTATTTCATTATGTAGTATAAATAGAGGTATCACCTCTCATTTGTAATCAAGCAATAAGAAAAGCATTCAAGATCAATCAAGCTTCTAAATCATAAATCTTCTCTTCCACAAATAATAAATATATATAGCCTCTTATTTCCAATAGTTCTCTCTACACTTAGTCCGTGACACAAGGCTAATTTTTGGTTCACTGCATCTAAAGTCACATTTTTCACCATTTTTAATATTGTAAAACAATAAGATTTTGCAAGAAATTAATGAAATTTAATTTGTGAGTGAATTAAGTAATTAAGGATGTTAGTTTATATAGGCATTTCAGTTCTTCCAGTATCCTAGAGTCAATGTTTTTGCTCCACATTTTTTTATGGTTAGTGGATTTTATTTTCAGTTACAGTAATAAATAGAAAGCCAAAACAGTTTGATAACTATCTAAGCTCTTTGTTTGATCATAGATTTTGACGTTAAAACATAGAAATTGTCACGAAGCCAACATAATGAAAATGAAAGGAAAAAAAAATCATATTTCACAACACAGATCTCTAATTGATTCGCAGAAGCCTCTCCTTCTAGTAGTATTTATGATGTTTCGCAAGCGTAGATGTGTTGGTATGTAAAGAATGAATATTTATAGGAATTTCAATTTTCAAATATTGTTAAAAGTACTTTATTAATTTTATGAAGCACACTCTAAAACTAGTCTTGGTGTATCCGAAAAATTACACCAACTCATTCGTAACGAGCCTTCTAAGAGTTCCAGTAGGACCGGCAGCGTTGGACGATGCCTGAAAGCATTTTATGGGCTAAGAAACAGAAAACAAACGATTTAGATAGTTTTTCCTAGGTGTCAGCCCATAGATGCTGGGGCTACCAGCGCTTCGAGCCACCTATTTTTCACAAAAAATTATATCAACCATCCATAACGAGCTCACCGAGAGTCTCAGTGGGCTCAGACGGTGCCTGGTAGCATTTTATGGGTCAAAGAATAGGAAGCAGGCAATTTTGGTAGTTTTCGTAGGTGTTAGCCCACGGATTTTGGGTCTAGCTGAGATCTTGGCCTATTTTTCATGAAAAATTAAACCAACTCGTCTATAACAAGCCCGCCAAGAGTCCCAATAGGCCCGACCACACCGGATGACTCCTGGTAGGTTTTTTATGCCCCAAGGAACAGGAAACAAACAATTTCAGCAGTTTTTTGTGGGTGTTAGCCCATGAATTTTGGGGTTGCCAGGGCTTCAGGCCCATTTTTCCTTAAAAATTACATCGGCCCGTCTGTAACGAGCCTACCAAGTGTCCCAGTAGGCTCAGAGGCACCGGAGGATGTCTGGTAGCATTTTATGAGCCAAGGAACAGGAAACAGACAATTTCGACATTTTTCGTGGATGTTAGCCCATGGATTCTTCAGTGTTGAAGTTGGCTCCTTTTAGTGGTTTCAAATATGCTACTGCGGGTTATGCCCCCATTTGATCCGTTAGGTCGTCATCTTTGTTTTGGGGAAATTGGAGCTTTAGATTTTCCTCAAATTTAAAGTTTTGTCCATGTGATACATATTCTTAAGTCGACTTTTCTAAGCTTCACAAAAGATACCCATTATTGTAGTAGTTGACACATTGCAAGGAGTAATCTTTATTTAATCGTGTAGTGGAGACTTCCATTTATGCTTTGCTTAGAGATTGATTTCTGTTTAGTTATTAAAGTTTGTAACTTTATATATATGAGAGAGAGGCTAAAAGTGCATGCTCTTCTCCTTCATATATTGGAAAGCATTCTTTGAGCATGTTGACAGAATGTTTGGTACTCACATTTCTCTCAATATTTAGTGATGTAGCTACAATTTACTAGTGCATTCTATACTAATGATATGGCATTGAAGAAGGCATCAGATGAAGGCATTCTGTCGGGTAATGAAATTAGAAGTTTTCGGCTTGTTTCTCTCTTCTCTTCAACTCCATCTGTTGGCAGTCTTAGTCAACCTTGTTCAAGGCCTTCTTTTCAACTCCATCTGCTTATCATATTGGTAGATACAATCTTTCTTCTAGGTTTTTTATTGAGTATCAAAGTAATGGGAAAGAAGGCAATTGACGGATAATTGGTAAGTAAAATTATTAACTGAGTTCTTACTCTAAGCCACTACTCGTAATTTGGAAAAACATAGACATCTAGTGCATCCACTCTTTTTTTCTTTTCTTTCTGACATCTCGTGAATGATGAGGATCATAGTCAAAAGCAAACTGATTTTTCTTTGTTTCTGTTTATCTTCTACATCTTCTGTGAACTCCCTTAATGGATTCAAACACTGGAAAACATTGTAGTCTTGAAATGATCATGAAGCTAAATATAGTGTTTGAGAAAAGCTAGCCAACTTCATTATATTCACAAAAATAGATAAAGTTATCTCTCCTGCGTGGTTTGCGAGCCAAGTTCTATTTTTAGTAAAGTGACTAGTAAAATGGAATTAGAACATGATTTTCCATTTATTTTCTAAAAGCAAGTAAATGAAAAACTGGGGATGGGAAAGAGAAAATGGAAAAGAGGATTACAAGATGGGGAACTCAACCGTCACCAATATGAAAAATATTCATGTGATTAACCAACTAAGCTATTAAAATTTATTTTTGTTGTTTCTCTTCTTCTTGTTGTCATCAGTCTGTATAATAGGGTCAACTAGTATCTCAGTGATGACTCCTTTCAAGTTATTTTTGGAAAAAGTATTAAGCATCTTCATCTTTTATATATGAACTCAACTACTCTTGAAAAATTAATTATACACATGAGCAAAGACCTTGGTATAATAGTCATATCCACTTTGAGGTATTCTTCATTCAAATCCTTCTAATAATTTTCTATTTTATTTCTTATTTTTTTGTATGCTTTTCCTTTGTAACACCATATTGATTATATAATATTCAACTGCAGACGCTGCATCTCCTCTCTTTTGTTCTTCCTAACATGAATTTAAAAAAAAAATAAAATCAATCAAATAAATAAATATCTATAAAGAAATTCTAACAGTCAATCAAAATTTTTATTCTTAATGAGATAATATATAGTCACACAAATATCTTTAACTTTTTTATACTATAAATTTTTAAAGCTTTTTTTTAAAAACTTCACGTCAAGTCAAATAACATTACATAAATTAAGACGGAGAGAGTATATGTATATATACCTCATGTAATAAAAGATCATTGAGTAATCTTGTAATGCAACTTGTGATGCAAGAAGCAACAAGTAGTGGAGGTTCATTTGCTATCCAATCAAATGCATCTTTAGTTGCTATCTTTCCCATTCTTAACCAAGAAGCAGTTGCTTGCAGTAGGTAAGCACTTGATGGAATTCCATTCTTCATACATTGTTCCATTCTTGGTACTTCTCCTGATACCATTTTGCCTCTTGAAAGTAAGCCCTTATCACCTTTTTCATCTGAATTTTTTAAAAAACTAATGGAACTTGGTATAGTAAAATTCTCCAAAAATATATTTTTTTTAAAAAACTAAAATGTGATGAGCTTAAATAGGACGATATAGATAGTGCCTCTATTATGGGACAGTCGACTAGAAATGACTTGTTTTTGTTTACCAATAATTTCTTAATTTCATCATTAACATCTAGAAGACCATGGTAAATAATTTTCATATATGATGGTAATTGTTCTGAAGCATCAATGTTCCATGTACATATATATAAATTTGGAATTATAAAAATATTGTAAGATAACCATATAACATAATAAAAAAAATTATATATTATCTTTCAATTGCCTCTGTGAATTGAGTAAGTTCATCTAGTTTCCCATATATATCATATGCGTCATCAATAATACAAAGTAAGCATGTTACTTTTGATGATACTTTCCTTGCAATGCTATATTCAGGCTCAAAGTAGGTGCTTAAAATCCAGAAGTAAGCCTCTACCAATCTATCTCTTACCTAAGGTAATGTGTTCACTATTTCCAATTCTTTCCACCACCTAAAATAAATTGTGTTTCTTTAGTATCTATTTGGTTTAAATGGATATCTAAAAGAAAAGAATAATTTGACTAGGAAGTTAACTTGTGAGATCAGATAGCTCTTTTTTATGCAATCTTTGCAAGATGCTGAAGTCTAATTTGGCAAAGTTTAGTAATACTTGATTGTGATTTTGATTTTGTTGGTAAAATGATATGTATTTCCTGGTTTCTACCCTCACCATACCATCTTTTATTCGAAACATGAGTGTGTTACTGATTTGTTGTGCGAGTTGGGAGTTGCTCATTTTAGGCAAAATCACTTTCAATTGAGTAATGGTGAAATTCAGTGCTTCATCTAGAATTTCTTCATCATGTACTCTAAATTGTGATGCCTCATATAAACTCAACATTCCATGAACATCGTCAATTAATTCTTTCTTGAAATTTCCTTGGTCGTCAGTGAACTTCCTAAAAGCATCTGCTTCCAATAATATATATTATGAGCAAGTAAAAGAGGACTTTCTGGATCAATCAATGAGTATATAAGTCTTGGTGAACGATGTACACATGATTCTATGTAAATGACACATGTTTGACTACTATCACAATTTGATTTGTAAGAATTTGCATTTGGAACCTTTGGTAGTTTAAAAGCTTAACAACTTATTTCAAGATGATATTTTGGGTGAATTTGGTATTCCATACCCGCATCCATTGACATGGATGCGAACTTGGATCAGGATAAGGTTACAATCAAGTTGTGTAATGGGGTTAGAGTCAGATCTTCGATCGAGATAGGATTTAGGTAGTTGGTCCCAGGTCAAAGTAGGGGTCAGGAGCCCAGAGCCAAGTTTGAGTATTGGGTTTGGGAAAAAATCAATATTTAGGTCAAGAAACTTGACTCTACACCCTAACCTAGGCCAACTCCCGACCTAACATGAAACTCTAGTCAAGATCTAACTTTCACCCTAACCTAGGACCCAAGTCCTGACCTTGACTTGGGGATATAACTCCAAACCTTGACCTATAACCCACTCCCAACCCTGATCCTAACACAATACCCAACTCTTGACGTTGACCTAGATTCATCTCATGATTTGATCTCGACCTGAGACCCTAGATTTGACCTTGATTTGAAACTCAGCTCTCGAATTCTTATTTTGATCTGGAACTTGACACTCGATCCGGACTCTAATCCAGGATTCAAATCTAACTCGAGAATTATCTCCCGACCCTATCTAGTGAGTTGTTTCTTGAGTCAAGGTTTTGGATCAAGTAGGGATCGAAAGGCATGCTCAAGGTGAAGGTTGGTTCCTAGGTCTCGAGTTAGGTTGGTTAGGGTTAGGTGGTAAGGTTGAAAGAAAAGTTTGAAAAAATTCTCCTTATTTTTTGTGGAAAAATCATTTTTCTTTAATTTGATGAAAATGAGTCCACTTAGAAAATATTTTTAAAAATACTCAAATATGTGAACAACTAGAATTCCTTCGTACCAAACATACCCTTAATTCCTATCATTTTTCAAAAGTTGTATCTACATAATTTCCCCTTAAATGAAGGGTTGTTAGCAATTTGGATGGATTAGGCAGATCATATTTTCATGGATTAATCTTGTCGTCCATTATCAATTGGAATTATACTTACCACATGAGACATAATAGCCTTGCAGCCTAAGTAATTGAAAGCATAGAGCAATAGCACGAAGATCACCATCACCAATTCATTCTTGATAATGAGTGTACATGTAACTCAATGCTTCATCAATCTCACTTTCAAAATGATAAGCTACACTAAGACATTGGATTGTGTTGATGAGATCAAGTTCTTCCAAAGATTTTGAAGGAGCCATCATAAGCTGAAAAGCCTCGAAAATGTACCTCGAAAATGCCCGTAATCGTAATTTTCATATATCTCAAAATCCGCGTGATATCGAAAATTCAACTTCATATTCGTGATCGGGGGGAAAAATTGAGTGAAAAATTGGTATAATCTCTATTTTAGAGTAACCATAGTGAAATTTTATTTTCCAAAATTTAAGAAAAACAATGAGGATTCGCGCCCTGGCTGCGAAGCGCCAGGGGCACGGATCAGTGCATTTTGTTTCTAGTTTTTCTTATTTCGGCCTAAGGCTTTGGGGTCTTGGGCCCATGCACTCTTATGGATAAAAATACCTCTAACTTTGTCATTTTTCAACCCTATATCACTCAAGACATTCCCCAAAACCCTCTCTTAGACTTCACCAAATATTTCACCCAGATTCAAGTGTCCCAAACTCAATTTCGGATCTCAAGAACTCTATTCAAGCTTCAAGTCTCTTTCAAGACTTCATCAAGAAAACCTAAGTTTGAGGTATTTGGGTTTCAACCATTAGGTCCTTTCACCCATGGTGCCAAACCTTCATTTATATGAAAATTGCATGTTTTCAAATTACATGTTTTCAAGGGTAAGGATGGCCGATCACATGGATAATGTGGTCATGTTGATAAAGGTGCTCAAGGTAGCCAACAAGGGGGTGCCCTACGATATAATCGGTTCTATGTTCTTCAAAGGAGGCAAGGGGTGTATGAGGTGCACGACGTTGCTAACAGTATGTTGAAGGTTTTTGAATTTTTTATACTTTGATAGACCCGAGTGTCACTCTTTCTTTCATTTCTCTATTTGGTAGCCAAAAGTCTTCATGTGTTCCCGAATTTCTATGTGAACCTCTTAGGTGTCTACCCTGTTGGTGAGTCTATTGTTGCTAGAAAAGTCTATAGGGGTTGTCCCATATCCTTATTGCATAAAGTCTTATCTTGTAATTTTGTTAAACTTGGCATGGTGGGTTTGGAGGTCTTGGGGTGGTTTGGTTACATGCATATCATGCTTCTAATATTTGTAGAACCCGTAAGGTTGTGACATGATGGTTAAGGATAAACGACCTATTTGGTCAACTACAAGGGGCTAGTCATTTTTCTAAGATTAATATTCGATCTGGTTTTTTTGTCCCCAAGTGAAGGTGATATCATTAGATGTCTTTTCGGATTAGGAGTGAGCATTTTGAGTCGTGGTTGAGTTATTTGGTTAACTAATGCATCAGCTATATTACGGATCTCATGATTAGAGTCTTTAAACCCTACCTTGTTATGTGTGTGGTAGTTTTTTGGATGGTATATTGATTTATTTCTGGAATGAAGAAGGGCTTGTGAGTCATTTGAGAGTGATGGTGCAAATCTTGAGGGATGAGATCTTGTTTGCTAAATATGATAAGTTCGAAACGTGGCTAACAAGAAGGTAGTTAGAGAAGTTCATTGGTTAGCTAGGTTTAGAATAAGGTTGGATGAAGTTGAGAATGGTAGTGTAGTGGTTTTGATGGTTCTGAATCCTCTTTGGTTGAAGAGGTCAAGCTAAAACAAGATCTTGATTCCGCCTTGCTAGAGTTGAATGTTTTGGTGGAAGATGGTGAAGTGAAGATTTTCTCCCAAAGGGGAGATGGTGTCCTTAGGTACTAAGGTAGGTTATGTGTGTTTGTGTTGATAATTAGGTTCCATGAAAGTCACACCCATGAAGGGTGTAGTCCAATTTGGCAAGAAGGGTAAATTGAGCCAAAGGGTTGTGGGTCCTTATAGAGCGTTGAGGAGGATTTGGTAAGTAGCCTATGAGTGGGAGTTGCCCAATGATATGAATATGGTTCATCTGGTTCTTCATGTATCTATGTTGAGGAGATGTGTTGGTGACCTAAGTGCTATAGAACCCTTTGAGGTTGTGGGTATTATGGAGGATGAGTTGACCTATGGGGAGGTCCCTGTGGAGATATTGTGTGGACATGTGAGAAGGTTGAGGAATAAAGGTATAACATCCGTCGAGGTTCTTTGGAGGAGACAATGAGTTGAAAGTGCCATTTTGGGGAGCCAGAGCAGGCATGAAGAAGTGATATACATATCTCTTTCATTCTATTCAAGCTTAAGATAGCAAACCCAAGCCCTTTTCTATGATTTCAAGTCTTAAGTTTCAGCTCTCATGTCATTTCCATGCATTCATCTTTATATTGACAAGTTATGGTGATTTTGACATTCGCATTGAGGTTTTTGAAAATGACATCTAAATGCATTTGTTGCATCTATGTCGGGTTGAAATCTCCATGATTACTTCTCTTATGTATATTTCTTTGACATTCGGGGATGAATATTCCCAAGGGGGAGATATTGAAACGCCTCAAAAATATGCCTCGAAAATGCCCATAATCGTAATTTCTATATATGTCAAATTCATGCGTGATATCAAAAATCTGACTTCGTATTCGTGATCAGGGGACAAAGTTGAGTGGAAAATGGGTATAGCCCCGATTTTACAGCAGCTGTAGTGAAATTTCATTTTCCAAAATTTACGAAAAACAGTGAGGATCCGCGCCCTCGCCGCAACGCGCCAGGGGCATAGATCAGTGCATTTTGTTCCCAGGTTTTCTTATTTCGGTCTAAGACTTTGGGGTCTTGGTCCCATGCCCTTCTATGCGTAATAACACCTATACTTAGTCATTTTTCGACCTCATATCACTCAAGACATTCCCCAAAACCCTTTCCACACTTAGCCAAATATTTCATCCAAATTCAAGTGTTCCAAACTCAATTTCGGATCTCAAGAACTCTATTCAAGCTTCAAGTCTCCTTCAAGACTTCATCAAGAAAACCTAAGTTTGAGGTATGTGAGTTTCAACCATTGGGTACTTTCATCCATGGTGCCCAACCTTCATTTTATGAAAATTGCATGTTTACAAGTTAGGTTATCTATGGGCACGTATCTCTTATTATGAATCTTGATTACAAACTGTGTTGGGGTTTCATAAAATGTTGATTTTGTATGCATATTTTAAGCTATGAATCTATGATCTATAATGAGATTTGATAAGAAATTTCAAGTATCTTGCATGAGGTTTTTACTATGTGTTGGTGGATTGATTTACATTGAGTTTTTTCACATGATTTCACTCTTGAACTGCATGATTTTGAACTAGCATTACACAGCCGCCAAGTGTTTGATAAAATGACTTGACATGAATTCTTGAGTAATTGATGGTCTATTACATGGTTTAGAAGGCAAGTGACTTTTGATGATTAAGGGATTCCAAGTATGTATTAAATTCATGTAAAGTACCTATAGCATTGCTAGTGAATTGTTGGGCTCCCATGATTGTTGTGTTTTTGGGAAAATGAGAAGTTCTTTCTTCATACTTGAATATGATGGTTTGATGAGCTATTTTCATGACTGCTACTGAAAAGATTATATTGTAAGGTATGGGTATTCTATAAGATCGATCGAAAAGGCCATGCCGTAAGATAAAATGACTCATGGCTCCTATCGAAAAGATTATATCATAAGGTAAGGACATCCTATATCACCTTTCGCAAAGGCCATGCCGTAAGGTATAATTCATGGTTCCTACTGAAAAGCTTATACCGTAAAGTAGGATAATTCACGCCTCCTACCTAAATGATTATATCATAGAGTAGGGGACGTCTTATACTACTTACCAAAAAGACTATCGAAAGGTAGGGGTATTGGTAAAACTCTCCGAAAAGATTATACCGTAAGGCGAGTGGGTGACTATGTGGCCCATCTCAATCATGTTTTTCTAAGTTTCGAGCATACATATATTCCACATTGAGTTTATGTTCTTTGATTATGATTAAGCATGTTTTACTTCAAGCATTGATAATGCTTGTCATATTGATATTATGCCTCTCTATTGCCTATTACTACACATTTTGACAATATTGGCTTATGTCTTATTGCATTGCATCCAACATATTTAGTACATTCAAACATACTAATGTATACTCTATGCCTACATGATGTTACCATGTAGGAACCGGAACTCCTCACGATCATCCTTCACGTGGCTAATTTTGACATCTTAAAGATAAGCTTTTGGCGAGTCCTCAAGTTCGGGGATTCTAGCATTGCGCTCTTACTTTTGTTATCTCTGTATGTTGAACTTTAATACTATGAGGGTGAGCCCGAAAAGTATCTTGGCCCCGTCCAATCTATGTTAGAGGTGTTGTTGGAATAATTGATGTAATCATGCTATGATCTTGACTCTTGAATGTTTTATGGTTATCTAAGACTCCCCTTAGTCCCTTTATCCTTACTTATATATCTTATTGTTGTTATTTTGCTTCTACGATCGAGGTTGTGTTATTGATATACTAGGAGGCTTCTTTGGGATTCCTTTGGGTTCCCCATTTGTGGTGTTACGTCTAGACCCTAAGCTTGGGTCGTGACATAAGCATCCTTCTCACTTCTTCTTTTAGGTCTTCATGTTGCTTTTCTTCCCCTTCATTGGCTCCCTATTTGAGATTTAACATGTTACTCATCGTCATATGAATTTATTTTGTATATTGACAGTATAAAAATTCCATTCTTTTATTTACTTACAGGGAGATCAACATAGGCAAGCGACGTGTAATTAGCATGGTGACTGCCAAAGCAACGTGTAATTATAACCTCATGATCCTTTGCAACAGTTTATGTGCACGATTCCATTTTTCAGCAGGAGTTACAAAAACTGTTTGAACAAACATGAGTTAAGTCAACAACGTAACATTGTATATATAGAGGAAAAGTATACTGCATATATATCTCAATAATTACTTTTTATAATACACATTAAATCTTGAATACAGAATTTATAATTTTGCCACTGAATTAGCATGATGCAACCCTCAAAAATTTCATCAACTCTTTTTTAGATGATCTAGAAATCGTCTAGCTAGTCTGCTAGGATCATTAAAACTTTGTCTCTGCTATATGATTTGAATCTGTACAGTGCGTATTATTCATTCACACATCATGAGTTGAGGTCTTGCATCAAAACCATGGAGACAAAAGTTTCATTTACTTACTATTTATTATGAATAGTATAGGATTATCTCCTCTATTACTAATTAATTAGGATTATCCCCTGTATATTTTTCTCCATATATGGCATTTTGAACTAATTAGTACTAGTAACTTTTGAACAAGAAAATTAATTAGTAATCCACTTATTAAGCTACTTCTAGATCAGCAAAACTAGGACAGTTACATATTACATAAAATAATCAAAATAGGGAATACCTTATAATGATCTTAGCTCTACTGCCAAATTGCAAATTAAAGTTTTCAACTTACCAATACATTAAAGCATGGTGTTATATTGGGACTTCCTTTTTTATTTTTTTTTTTGTTAATAGTAATAAAACTGTAAATTGGCAGATGGCTTTAAAGCTGTTCCAGTCTTGTCTCTCTGCACGTGGTGTAAATGAAAATATGTACTACTACCCCATCAATTGAAATGAAAGGCTCGTATATAATCAACATAATATTTTGAGAACTATTGTACTAAAAGCTGAGTCAGACTGGATTTACTGTCATTGACTTGTATTATATTTCAATTAAGATTTTCATGTTATACTCGATAATTTATTCATGAATCTTTTATAATTTTGTAAATTCAAATAAATCTTTTTAAACTAAAACACTAAGTAAATTCTAAATTAAAGAAAGACAAGAGAACTATTTAAGAAGACTTATATTGCTTGATTGCTTGATGGTTGTACAAATAAATGGTCCCTCTTACTTATACTACTCATTATTTACATAATAATATCTATACAAGTCCTTCTATATTTACAATTCAGTCTCTCTTATAGAATTCTCTACACATCTAAAGTATTCTTAGGACTATCAAGATGTCTCCATAAGGTTCTAAAGTCTTCCACTAACCTCTCCATGACTCTACTTATTTTTCGCGCTCTATTATCCCTACTAATACTTAAACATGGATCACAGTAATGACCTGTTCTTTTTTAGTTTGTTTTAAAAAGAATGTTCTCTTTTTTTTGTTGACAAAATTTTAATTTCAAGTTTTCACGTGGCATATTTAAAGCTACAAGATTAAAAAATATTTTGATACATTTGACTTAACATTAATTTAGGCCCACAAAATTAGCAAATACTAGTTGGGCTTAAGTGATGCTTTGCAAGTATTGATGTGTTTGTGAGTGAAGAATGAATCATTATCGGTATTTCAATTTTCAAATGTTGTAAAAACACAGTTATTTTATGAAAGCACATTGTAAAATGAAAAATGCAGTGAATTGGTGATTAATAGGTAAGTAAAATTTTATTTTGACATAACGCTATTAAATTCAATAATCAAATTTTGGTATTCTAATTTTCTATTTCTTTTTTCTTTCAATTACAAAATTGTCTGTCACGACCCGGTCGAGGTCATAATGGCTCCTGCTAGTCCCACCTATAGGCAAGACAATTTCCAACCTAAGGGTACCTGTCCTAGCTCTCTAGTCCAAACCAAATGGATAAAATAATAATATATACATGCCGAAACCTACCCAGAACTTGGAAAACTGTACAAAGCTACAATAGACACAAGGACACATCGTATACATATATCAATAATCATAATAATATATAAGGAGTGCACCTACAAATACCAAACTTTAATGTACCAGGCCGATGTCTGGATGCAAAAGACGACCATCAACATGAAGGAGATTGCGAAAATGCCAAAGTAGTCGGTGCTCACTAAAAGTCTCCTGAGTGCTACCGAAGTTCCCCAACTCAAATATCATGACTTGTACCTAGACCTGCACCATAGGGATATGAGAATAGGGGTAAGTACCAGAAAAGGTGCCCAGTAGGCATCATAGGCCGACCGAGAGAAATAGTGAACATAAATAAAGTCCAAATATATAGAACTGCAGCAGTGTAGCAAAACAAACTCCTATCAAGGCATAGGCATGTTTGGGAACCCGCAAACCATAACCGAACTAATCAAAGTGAAAAACAATGATAACCTAAACCAACCCAAGTACTGAACATCGATATCGACTAACGAAGACTACGTAGGCCAATGCCACAATTGCCCCCAACTGAGGTATAGTGCTGCATGCAAGTGCAAGGTCCTAGTATCTATGCCTGTACGCCAACTGGGCCCCTATAAGGCTAGAAGATACACCCGTGCACAATAATCCTACCGAAAGATAATCACAGAATTCCTTAGTACAATCACAGAATCCCAGAGAAATATAACAAAGCCTAGCTCTCCAGATCATTAGAGTAAGGGTCAGCTGTACGTGGGTGTAAGGCCCTAATATCTAAGCCTGAATGCTCCTAAGCCCCCATAAGCCCAGGTGGTACACCCACGCATAATCAGGCTGTAAATAGGTGAGTGGATCCATGGGTAAGTAATCATGGGCCTTACCACAACAGTCACAACTCAATCGGGTCCTTGACCCTGTGTCGGCACATGGCACCCGATCCATCAGAAGTAGTATCACACGGGGACTCGAACCCGTAATATCACTCGGGGACTCTAACCCCTAGGACTTCCGACCTAGCCTCCGGTCGGGCAGATTGATAGGGCCAAGTGGTGTGACCATAAATGTAACGGTGGGACGTATCCCCCGCAGGAGAAAGAATCCCCCTATCATAAATAATAGTGTCTCAACATTGGAGTATCAATCATGGGGCCTCTCCCAAAAAATTATCAATCATGGGGCCCTCGAACCAAAACTCAGCCAACTCTTAGTCCTCAGAATCTGCATCTGCCACCAGGCATCACAGTCGCGGCCACCAGGACACAAGTCCACGGGGGGTGTCACACAGGACCCGGACTCTACAGACGTGACCATCGGTGCTTAACGGTGATGGGGAGCGTTATCTGGGATGAGATGTATCAATTCAATCAGTCACTCAACCAATCTATCCGAATCCAGAACTCCGAAGCCATATCGTGCCCAAAGTGAATGTAGGAAACGATAATCGTATCGTGCCTAGAGTGAACTTAGGCGACGAATCTCTCAACCTAGGTATCCTACAATCTCAATCTAACCCAAATAATAACAATCATCACCTTTCTCAGATATAATAGATACCCAAGAATCGAATAGAAAGGACCAGTACATAACGATTATCAATAGTACATCAGAGAGTATATATATCACAAAACATCATAAAGCCACGCCTAGATAAGGCCAAGTATATCACAAGCTCATCAATCCCCAGTTCCCAGAGAAAACATGGACAATCACAATACATCATAGGTATCTCGAACAACCAGACTCTGCAAAGTTATGTCTATACCAGAACTAGGCCATAGTATGGCATATAATCAATACACGGTCTCCTAATCAGCATATCTCTGTAGCAATAGGCAATGCATGATCATACCGGTGCAAGTCAAGTTAGTACGCATGCCTTCCCCAGGCATTAACTCATATTCGGTCCTTAATAGGCCCTTTTCTGTGTAAAGAAACTTATAGGGCAGCGTCGATATAACCTAAGCTAAGGCCTAAAAGGCTAGATAATCAGAGGGATAACACCCACAAGGATCATATCGTAGCTCAGTAGCCACAAAGAATATCACCTAAGCCAACCATGTACCGGCCTACTGAAAATATGCCCCTCTCAACTAGATGCCAATTCCTAAGACAAACCAATATAACTAGGGTCTCGCCATAGATCACTCGAAATGCATGCAAGATATGACCTATACCTTGCTAACAGGGGCGCACTCCCATCTCTAACCCGCCAATGGCTCGGTGTCAATGCAACTCGTATTACAGGTCACAGGGCTCTTTTCGGGGTACAACTATGACCATCGCCAAAACATGTTATATCTCTAACCACTAACCAATGGCGCAAGTATAGAACAAATAACAATAATATATATGATTATATAAACCACAAGCCAACATACAATCATGTTTAACTAGGGAATTCTGCCAAAAGTACTAAGTAAAGCTATGGATAATCGCAGCCACATCACGCATATACATATCGACCAGATATAATACTAGATTCAGTACATAGGGTAGCATGTACGTCACGACCCAAATGTAGAGCCTAGACGTGACATGGTGATCGGGGAACCCGAAGGGACCTCAATCAAGACTCTTAACATATCATTACACATCCTTGGTTGCAGAAGCAATTAAATAATAATAAAATAATAGAAATGAGGGTACAGGGACTAAGGGAAATCTTGCATATCATAAATCATCAAAAAGTCAAAGGTAGTCAAGCTCATAGCATCATTATATAACTAGTCCAGCAACGCCTCTTAACATAGAACTTAGCGGGGGCCAAGACAAGAAATTGAGCTCACCCTCTTAGTCAAAGCATACAATAAATAAAAGAGAGTCTATACAGAGATTACATCAAGGGAAGTATGTCCTCGAAGTTGAGGACTCACAAACTTACTCGGAGAGATATCGCACTAGCAATGTGGAGGAGGAGGATGATCAAGTTGGGCTCCGGTTCCTACATGGTAATATCATGTAGGCATAGAGTATGCGTTAGTACGTTTGAATGTACTAAGTATGTAGGATGCAATGCAACAATAGATAGGCAACATAGTTAAAATGCATAATTAGGCAATAGATGAACATATAAGAATATGACATGCATGAATGATACTTGAAGTGAACATGCTTATATATAGAACATATTACATGTGTAGGAATAGACCATCATCATATACCAAGCAACTTAGTACTTAGAATCTAAGGTAGACCGCCCCTTAGAAGTGATTGAGGTAACCCCTCAATTGGTTAATGGCTTACCACCCCCATCCAACGCAATTGAGGTACCAACCCCTCAATTGGTTGACAGACATGACCACCCTCCGTCGAAAGTTATTGAGGTACCAACCCCTCAATTGGTTGATGGCTTACCACCCCCATTCGAGGTGATTGAGGCACACCCCCTCGATTGGCTTTGGTCAACTCACAATACAATAGATACTTCTCATGAAACCAACACATACGTATCACCCTTTCATTATCATAAAGTCACTTAACTGATATGCCAAGCATTAGGGCCTCATCAACTCAAGATACATTAACCAGACATTTTATCGAACACTTGGTGGTGTGCAATGCTAGCGTAAAATCGTGCAATTCAAGAATGAAATCATGCAAGAAAATTTAATGTAAAACCATCCACCAACACTTGGTAACACCCTCATGCTATAGAAACCCAAAACCTTCATCAAATCTCAAGATAAATCTAAGATTTACAGCTCAAAACATGCATAAACAATCACACTTTACAAAACCCCAACATAGTTCATAGTCAAATTCATAATAGAATATCCATAAGTGAAATCAACTAAAAAACATGTAATTTAGGTAAAAAGGAAGCTTGGACACCATGGGTGAAAGGACCCAATAGTTGAAACCCACATAAGATAGCTTTGGAGAATTACTTGATGAAGATTGGAAATGGTGACTTGAAGCTTGATTGAAATCTTTACGATCCGGATGAGTTTTGGCACTTTCATTTTGAGTAAAATATTTGTCTAAGTGTTTGAGAGAGTATTAGAGAATGTCTAGTATGATATGGTGTTAAAATATGGCTGAGTACAGGTATTTCATATATAGGAAGACTTAGGCCCAAGACCCAAAAATCTAGGATCGAGCAAACAAAAATAGTCAAAAAAATAGGCATCTCCACGCCGTGGCTGTGTCGCGCCAAGGGCGCAGAATGCTCTTAGGATTTAAATTTTGGAAAATTGAAATTGTAATTTGGTTGCTCTAAAATAGGGGTTAGACCCATTTCCTACTCAATTTTGCCTCCTAATCAAGAATATGAAGTCGGATTTTGGATATCACGCACGGATTTTGAGATATGTGAAAAAGTACGATTTGGGGCACTTCCAAGGCACATTTTCAAGCACTTTTTGGGGTCATTTCAATATCTGCCCCTTGGGAATATTTGTCCCCAAATGTCAAAGAAACGTACATAAGAAGAGTAATCATGAAGAAATCATCCTCAACAAGAATGCATCAACACACTTAAACACCATTTTCAAAATCTCAACATAAGTGTAAAAATTGAACTTGTCAACATAAACATGAATGCATGCAATGATATAAAGGGTTGATACATGAGACATGAAATCACATAGAAGAATTACAATTAGTACCTTAGGATTGAGTAGAATGGAAAAGATAGGGATATCGCTTTTGCATGTCCGCTTTGACCTCTTATGTAGCACTTTCGACTTGTTGATTCCTCCAAAGGACCTTAACGGAAGCAATATCCTTGTTCCTCAACCTCTTTACTTGCTATCTAAGATCTCTACTGGAATTTCTTCATAAGTCAAGTTGTCTTCAACAACACCCATAACATCCAATAGGACAATAGCATTCGGATCATCCACACATTTCCTCTACATGGATATGTGAAACACCGGATGAACTAAGTCCATTTCACTAGGCAACTCCAACTCATAGGCCACCTTATCAATCCTCCTTAACACCCTATAAGGACCCACAAATCTTGGTATCAATTTACCCTTCTTACCAAAATGAACCACATCCTTCATGGGTGACACCTTCAGATAGACCTAATCTCTAACTTTGAATTCAAGCTCCCTTATCCTCGCATCGGCATAGGACTTTTGACGACTTTGGGCTGTTTTCAACCTTTCTCTAACCAACCTTACCTTCTCCATAGCCTCCATAACTAGATGCGGACCCAATAGTGACACTTCTCCCACTTCAAACCACCCAACCAGTAATCTACAATGCCTACCATAGAGGGCCTTAAAAGGAGCCACACCAATGCTAGAATGATAGCTATTGTTATAAGCAAACTTAATCAATGGAAGATGATCATCCAAACTACCCTTAAACTCCAAAATACAAGCTCTAAGCATATCCTCAAGAGTTTTGATAGTTCTCTTGGATTAGCCATCTGTTTGAGGGTGAAAGGCCGTACTAAGCTTTACCTTGGTTCCAAGACCTCTTTGGAAGGACCTACAAAAGTGTAAAGTGAAGTGAGCACCATGATATGACATGATAGACAAGTGTAACCCCTAAAATTTCACCAGCTTATGAATGTACAATTTAGCATCGTCTTCGACCCCATAAGTAGTCTTAACTGGTAGAAAAATGAGCCGATTTTGTCATTCTATCAACCACAACTCAAATAGAATCAAAACCCTTTCTAGTCTTAGGCAACTCCAACCACAAAGTCCATGTTAATTTCCTCCCACTTCCAAGTAGGAATCTCTATGTCTTGGGTTAGGCCACCCATCGATTGAGGTTTGGCTTTGACCTGTTCGAAACTATGACAATCGGATACAAATTTGGCTATGTCTTTCTTTATACCTCCCCACCAAAACACATCCCTCAAATCCCTATACATATTTGTAGAATCGGGGTGAATAGAGTAGGAAGAATTATGAGCCTCATCAAGAACTTTCTCTCTCAAGTCATCAACACAAGGCGCACACAACATACCTTCGTACATAAGGGCACCATCACCCCCTTAGGAAAGACCTCCACCTTACCATCTCTCACCAAGGCCTTCAATTCAAACAAGGAAAGATCAAGATCTTGCTTTGTTTTTTACCTTATCAACTAAGGAAGACTTTGAACCATAAACAACCACAATACTACCATTATCAACCTCTTCCAACCTAACCCCCAATCTAGCCAACCGATGGACCTCCCTAACCACCTCTTTGCTGCCACCATCAACATGAGCTAGGCTACCTATAGACACCCTACTCAAAGCATATGCCATAACATTAGCCTTACTAGGGTGATAATGCACACTCATATCATAATCCTTAAGAAGTTCTTATCACCTTCTTTTCCTCAAGTTGAGATCTTTTTGAGTGAACACATATTGGCGACTCTTATGATCAGTGAACACATCAACTGCACCCATACAAATAATGACACCAAATTTTCAAAGCAAAAACCACAGCGGCTAATTCAAGATCATAAGTAGGATAATTCTTTTCATGCACTTTGAGTTGCCTAGAAGCATAGGCTATCACCTTACTATTTTGCGTCAAAACACAACCCAAACCAATTTGGGAGGCATCACAATACACAAAAAATCCTTCCAACCCTTTTGGTGGAGACAAGATAGGAGCAGACACAAGCTTATCTTTCAAGGTTTGAAAACTCCTTTCACACTCTTCAGTCCACACAAACTTAGCTTTCTGTTGAGTCAAACTTAGTCATGGGAGAAGAAATAGAAGAGAACACATTTACAAGCCCCTGTTAGTAACCCTCTAAACCGATGAAGCTTCTACTATCCGATGGCGTCAATGGTCTAGGCCAATTTCCAATCACATCCATCTTTTGGATCCACCTTAATACCATCCCCGACACCATATAACCTAAAAAGACAACCTCCTTCAACAAAAATTCATATTTCTCATATTTAGCATACAACTTCTCTTCCCTCACTCTTCGTAGCAATACCCTCAAATGAGCCACATGTTCCTCCTCACTATGAGAACAGATCAAAATACCATCAATTAAAACCACCACAAACAAATCAAGGTAGAGTTTAAAGACCATATTCATAAGATCCATGAAGATAGCCCGTGGATTGGTCAACCCAAAAGACATAACCACAAATTCATAATGCCCATACCTAGTTTGTAATGCCGTCTTGGGAATATCACTCTCCCTCACCTTCACTTGATGATACCTGGACCGAAGATCAATCTTAGAAAAGTGACTAGCCCCTTGAAGTTGGTCAACCAAATCATCAATCCTTAGGTGAAGGTACTTATTCTTGATGATAACCCAATTAAGTTGCTGGTAGTCAATACACATTCTAAGAGGCCCATCCTTCTTCTTCACAAACAACACTAGTGCACCCCAAGGTGATTGACTAGGCCTAATAAAACCCTTCTTCAACAAATCCCACAATTGCTCCTTCAACTCCTTTAACTCCGCTGGGGCCATATAGTAAGGGATAATAAAAATAGGTTGAGTATCGGGAAGGAGGTCAATACCAAAGTCTATTTTTCTTTTGGGAGGAACACCGGGAATGTCATTTGGAAAGACATCAAGAAACTTATTCACCACCGGAATCGACTCTATGGGAAGGACTTTGGACTCCCCACCATAGCCCCACTTGATCATCCTCCTCCTCTACGTGGGTAGTGCGATATCTCTCCAAGCAAGTTGGTCAGTCATCAACTTCAAGGACATACTTTCCTTGATTTACGCAATGTATAGACTCTCTTTTCTTTATTGTATGCTTTGACTATGAGGGTGAGACCAGTTGATTGTCTTGGCCACCGATACATTCTATTTTTAGAGGTGTTGTTGGAATAGTTATGTAATGATGCTACGAGCTTGACTCCCTTTAATTTTTGAATGCATTATGATATGCAAGATTTCCCTTAGTCCCTTTACCCTCAATTCTATTCTTTTTTTGTTGTTTAATTGCTTTCGTGACCAAAGATGAGTAGAGATATTTTAAGAGGCTTGATTGGGGTCCCTTCAGGCTCCTCATTCGTCGTGTCATGTCTAGACCGACCCAAGACTAGGGCCTAGACATGACACTGCAAATGTGGAACCTGAAAGGACCCCAATCAAGACTCTTAACATGTCATTGCACATCTTTGATCGAATGGGGAACCCGAAGGGACCCCACTCAAGCCTCTTAATATATCATTACACATCCTTGGTCACAGAAATAATAAAATAATAATAAAAGAATAGAGATGAGGGTAAAGAATAGAAATGAGGGTAAAAGGGACTAAGGGAAATCTTGCATGTCATAAATCATCAAAAAGTCAAAGGGAGTCAAGCTCATAGCATCATTACATAACTGGTCTAACAACACCTCTAAACATAGAACTTAGCAGGGCCAAGACAAGCAACTGAGCTCACCCTTATAGTCAAAGCATACAATATAGAAAAGACAGTCTATACAGAGCATAAATCAAGGGAAGTATGTCCTTGAAGTTGAGGACTCACTAACTTGCTTGGAGAGATATCGCACTAGCCACGTAGAGGAGAAGGATGATCAAGTGGGGCTCTGGTTCCTATGGTAATATCATGTAGGCAGAGAGTATACGTTAGTACGTTTGAATGTACTAAGTATGTACGATTCAATGCAATAATAGATAGGAAACATAGTCAAAATGCGTAATTAGGCAATAGATGAACATATAACAATATGACATGCATGAATGATACTTGAAGTAAACATGCTTATATATAGAACATATTACATGTGTAGGAATAGACCATCATCATAGACCACACAACTTAGTTGTTGGAATCCAAGGTAGACCACCCCTTTAGAATTGATTATCAGAAGTGATTGAGGTACCAACCCCTCAATTGGTTGATGGCTTACCATCCCTATCCGAGGTGATTGAGGTACCAACCCCTCAATTGGTTGATAGACATGATGACCCTCCGCTGGAGGTGATTGAGGTACCAACCTCTTAATTAGTTGATGGCTTACCACCCCTATCCAAGGTGATTGAGGCATCACCCTCAATTGGCTATGGTCAACTCACAACACAATAAATACTTATCATGAAATCAATACATACATATCACCCTTTCATCATCATAAAGTCACTTAACTCATATGCCAAGCATTAGGCCTTCATCAACTCAAGATACATTAGCCAAACATTTTATCAATCACTTGGTGGGTGTGCAATACTAGTGTAAAACTATGCAATTCAAGAGTGAAATCATGCAAGAAAATTTAATGTAAAACCACCCATCAACACTTGGTAACACCCTCATACAATAGACACCAAAACCCTTCATCGAATCTCCATATAGATCCAAGATTTATAGCTCAAAATATGCATAAACAGTCACACTTTACAAAACCCCAACATATTTCGTAGTCAAATTCATAATAGAAGACCCATAAGTGAAATCAACTTAGAAACATGTAATTTTGAAAAAAAGGAAGCTTGGGCACCATGGGTGAAAATACCCAATGGTTGAAACCCACATATCTTAGCTTTGGAGAATTACTTGATGACAATTGGAAATGGAGACTTGAAGCTTGAGTGTAATCCTTAAGATCCGGATGAGTTTTGACTCTTGAATTTTGAGTAAAATATTTTTTTAAGTGTTTGAGAGAGTATTGGGGAATCTCTAGTATGATATGGTGTTGAAATATGGCTAAGTATAGGTATTTTCACGTATGAGAAGACTTAGGCCCAAGATCCAAAAGTCGTGGACCGAGCAAACAAAAATTGTCAAAAGAATAGGCAACTCTGCACCTCGGCTGCGTTGCGCTAGGGGTGCAGAATGCTCTCTAGAATTTGCATTTTGAAAAATCGAAATTGCGATTTGGTTTCTCTAAAATCAGGGTTAGACACATTTACCACTCAATTTTTCTCCCCGATCAAGAATATGACGTCAGATTTTCAATATCACACACGAATTTTGAGATATATAGAAATTACTATTCCAGACACTTTTGAGCCACATTTTCAAGCACTTTTTGGGGTCGTTTCAATGTAATCATAGGTCCCTCTTAATAGCTAGTATATTCTGATAGCCTCAGACTACACACATTTGATGTTGGTGGAGTGATGAGAAACTCCAATAGAGATTGATCACAGAATATTATCAAAAACCTATGCTATATCCAAAACTTTGATGGAGCTAATAAAGCTTCAACATGGATTATACTTGGTTATATCTTAGAAACAAAGTATTGATATTACGATTATTGAAATCAAATCATCCTATTTATCAGGCTACAATTGATATTTACAGGTTTATGTTGAAGAAGCTGTAGAATTCAATGAGCTGACATATTTTTTTGGAAAAAGATGGAACCAAGCTAGCTATATATATACAAACTGTCACCTTTCAACAAAAATTCAGGCAAATAATCAAGGAATAACCATAACCAAAGTAGTTCTTAATCACAACAATTCAAAAAGAATGACCTATTTTTTATTTTAGTCAGTTTAAAAAAAATGACATCTTTTTTTTTCGGCAACATTTTAATTTCAACATTCCATGGGGCATGTTTAAGGCCACAAGATTAAAGAGTATTTTGGTACATTTGACATAACTTCAATTTACAATAACTAAATAAGAAAATCTTCTTTGTTTTCTTAAACTTCATGCCAAGTTAAACTAGGTCATTCTTTTTAAAATGGAGAGAGCAATAACCTAATTATCTATAATGACCCTCTGGGTTATTTATATGTTTTTGTTGTCTATGGAAAGTGATCTATTAGGAAAAGAAAAGGAAATGCAGTTTCAAAAGGCTCACCGAGTAATTTGGAGGTTGCATTTAAATCCTCTAAAGAATGCCGGTCAATCCAAGAGATAAGAAGGCATTTCGTTCTATGAAAAATATTAGCATCTTTGAGGAGAAGGTGAAGCCAATATTGAAAAGCCTTCTAAAACTGTATGACAAAAATTGGGAGCTTATTGAAGACGAAAATTATAGAGCTTTTGCAAATGCTATATTTGAAAAGGAGGAAGTCGAGGCAGCAGATAAGAAGCCCGAAAGTAATGAATCGCTTGAGAAATGAGAGCAAGTTTTTGAGGAAGAAGCAGTGCATGAGAGGCCTGAAAGACCACTAAAGATATTACGGTTAAGATATCGAGAAGGTCAAGCTTCAATTTTTGCTAACAGTTCTAGTGCCAGGACTTCTCTTAAAAGGCATAGAGGGGAGGAGGAAGGTGAATTACCTAGCCCTCATCATCAGATTCATTCACAAGGGGAAGAAAATGTTAGTTCTCAAAGGAATAATGTTAGATTAAACGAAACTCAAATATCTCCAATCGTGATAAGGCCTGGCAAAATGATCAACATTCCCACTGACAAGCATAGCTAGGAATCTGGATAACATAGTCTTAGTCTAGGGTTTAGAGAAAGCTAGCCTACCTGGCATCCGACGTCTCTTGCTCCGAGTCAATCAAACTAAGTTTTTTCCCTTTGAATCGCTTCTCGATGTTGCTCAGTTGTTCAAACATAAGTCACACGATCATTACAACTAATTTGGCCATAAAATATCTGGAAATGGGTGAAATTACATCTATTATAACTAAAATGGAGAAAATTAGGGCCCACACATGCAATGTTGAACTAATCTCTGTAAAATAATCCCCATATCACCTCGAGTCCATGTCTAGAAATTTGTCCCAAATCACACCCCAGAAGACCGAGAAAAGGCTTAAAAATGAAGTTAAAAAACTTTCTTGGTCAAAATTCTCAAAAATCTAAAAACATCATAAAAAATCCAGCATACCATAGTGTTGCTCTTGGAACTTAGAACAATTTTGATATAAATTTCACTTAATTTCGTTAAGAAATGACCGAGATATTGTAAAGTAAAGTTTTCAATCATTCTTGATATATCAATGAAGAAAAAGCAGAGATTTACCTCAAAATACACGTCAAATCCTAAATCTAACTTCACCTCGACATTCCTTGTGAAAAATCAGCTCTTGTAGCTTTTTGAATCACTCAAATTAGTTGCAAAATGAGCTCGAGATAGCGGTTGAAAGTTGGGAGGAATATCTGATATATATTTCCCTCAAAACAAGATATATATAGCCAATGACACTTGCTGACACGTATCTGATATGTGGCATATCCATTTGAGTTGGAATTTGTAGGAATGTACTGTTTATGGATTGAGTTGTGGAGTACATATTTTATATGGCTGGATATGATCTGTGTTTTGTGTGTATATATAATGTTATGGGACTGTAATTGTTGTGTTAAGGGTTGTGTTGGATGTAGCCGCTATATTACCTTAGTTCTTACATTTTATAACTATGAAAGGGCCTGAAAAGGGTTGGCTTGAGCTATGAACATGTGAAGGTATGTACGTTGAACTTGACTCTTTCTTGTATGTGTGTGTGGTCTGAGGTTATCAGAATATTCTAGTTATTGAGGTTGAGCGTGATAATATGCTACCCTGTGCGCTAAAACTAGTATCTATATCTAGTGGTATGTATATGCATGATGTGGCTACTATTATTTATATCTTTTTTGAGTACCTCTAGTAGAATTTCCTAATTAAACATGATTCTGTGTTTCCCTGTGGTTTATATGATCCCATATCCTGCTATTATTTGTTATGTACTTATCCCACTGGTTAGTGATTGGAGAGACAAACCACGTCCGGGGGACAGATATAAGGCACTCCTAAGGGAGTCTTGCATTATGTGATACGAGAGACATTGCTACTAAGCCAGCTAGACTGTGATATGATTATAGGTAGGTGACATCCTTCTTATTATCTAGCGTCTTGGGCATTAGCTTGGGTTATACTGACGCTGACCTATGAGTTGCTTTACATACAAAGGGGCCTGGTAAGTGCTGAATATGAGCTAGAGACTGGGGTAGGCATACGTACTAACTTGACTTGTATCTGTATGAGTGTGTATCGCTAGTTGCTACAGATATATGTGGACTGGGAGACTGTGCATTGATTCTAGGTCATACTGTGAATTGATTACGAGCATACTATGATTCTGCTGGGCCTACCTCTCGGGGGCACCTATGATACCCTTGTTATTATCACACTTTGATTTCCATTAGTTGTAGTGGGCTAGATTGTAGCATCATTGCCTACTGAGCCTGATTCTATTCCGATTATTAAGGTCTACGGACTATTATATTGGGTTAGCTGCTACTCTGAGTTCCTTACATACTTTGGGAATACGTTGTTTATTATGACTTGGGAAAGATGATATGATTGGGGGACTCGAATCCAATTAGAAAGAGAGGGAGATTTTTCTGATATTACACTCTGATACCACCTTGTCACAATTGGAGATGTTTGAGTTTCGTTCAATCTAACATTATTACTTTGAGAACTAATATCTACTTGCCCTAGTGATTGGTTTTGATGACAAAGTCTAGGTCATTCACCTTCCTCCTCCCCTCTAGGCCTTTTAAGAGATGTCCTGGTACTAGAACTGTTAGCAAAAGTTGAAGCTTAACCTTCTCGATATCTTAACTGCAATCTCTTTAGTGGTCTTTCAGGCCTCTCATGCACTGCTTCTTCCTCCAAAACTTGCTTTCTCTGCTCAAAACTTCATTATTTTCAGGCTTCTTATGTTCCGGTGCTCGACTTCCTCCTTTTCCAATATAGCATCTGCAAGTGTTCTGTAATTTTCGTCTTCAATAAGTTCTTATAGTTGTAGAAGGCTCTTCAATATTGGCTTCACCTTCTCCGCCTCAGAGATGCTAATATTATTAATAGCACTAGCATGACATGCCTTCGTAACTCTTGGATTGACTAGCATTCTTTAGAGGATTTAAATGCAACCTCCAAATTACTCAGTGAGCCTTCTGAAACTGCATTTCCTTTTCTTTTCCTTATAGATCACTTTTCATAGACAACAAAACCATAGAAATGACCCAGAGGGTCATTACATTATCTTTGGAAATGTTAGTGTAGTGAATGCTACTAATAAAAGTACAAAGATACATACTATTTCTTACGTAACTTCCTAGTTTCTATATAAATAATATTATCCATTTCGACTAAATATAAGTTATGTCTGTTTAAAGTTATTCTTTATATCTTCTTGAATGACCTTTTATGCTTTCTTGATCAAGTGATTTGATCATTTGTTGAAGCTAAGATTAATTTGCAGAAAAATAACTACCACCTCTTTATTTTCTAAATAACACATTGTAAACTAAATTTGAATCATTAAGTAGGTGTTCCGACATAAAATAAATCATGGGTATTAGAAAGTTGTATGAGGTCGTATTAGGATACGTATTTAGTTAATTTGAAAGAAATAACAATTTGAGAGTGGAAAATTTTTTTTACCTCTCTTTCCTCTTCTCCAAGAATCTAAGCCAGTAGTTTTTCCTCGCTAATATTATATCTACATGCAAGAAAAATTAACACTTTACTAAAATAATTTGAAGATGAACAAAACATTAATTAAATTTAATTTCAAAGGAGAAGAAAGAGAAAAGTG
>JAABOM020066904.1:0-39824 GCA_011800125.2 Solanum clarkiae | reverse complement strand
CTTGGTGATTACACTCTTCTTGGTGATGCTAAATGAAGGAGCTCAGCAGCTCCTTTTATAGGGAAAATTCCACCCCCCATTGATGTCATTGATGACATCACAAGGCAGCCATTGTTGACATTGAATATTCAACAATGACTGCAACCAATTTTTGCAGCTGCCATTGTTGAATAAGTAGCCAATTCAACAATGGCTGCTATGGCTGGATTTCTTCATGTGCTTGATCATTAAATCCATAAACCATAGTTATATTGAAATTCATCCAGTACCTTTATGCTTTACCTCACAATGCATTACGTGTGATGTTACCGAAGTAATATTTACTTCATAGATCATTGGCTACCATAATAGCCAAATTCTACTGCCCGGGTGATGTGCTAAATTTGTGCTAATTGCCCATCCATTACATTAGGTTAAGAGCAACTTGTGGTTTTGTTCTCTTAACCTTTGTTTCCAGAAACCCAAACAACGCAGTTTTGCTATTTGCAGATATAATTCATTTCCAGAGCACTCTTACTGTTTGTCACCTCGCCGTCATCACCTTCGTTCCCAGATTCTCTTTTCTTTTTCCTCTTTTATTTATTTATTTATTTTTATTTAAAATTGATATTAAAGAATTAAACCCTACTAACTAATTTCAATAAATATGCTAACTGGTATAAGATATTTAATAAGTTATCAATTTAGTCCCCCAATTAAACTTGTTATCTAAATTTACCTGAAACTTAAATATCCGTAGCTATCAAATAGTCTAAAATACCCATTAAAATTTTACGAGATAAATCTTTTATGGAATAAAAATTCCTAGTAATCAAAACAACCTAATGGGTCATTACACGTCGCATAGTCATATATAAGTGCCATCCAACAGTATCTTTAGTCATGAATGGGATGGAGGTCAAGACATGTCCCAGGCTCACGTTCAAAAGTAAATAATAAAGTAGCAATGTATAACATAAGCAAGATAGAAAGTGGATGTTGCCCTCAGAATGATGGACTCACCACAAGCAAAGTCTTCAAGAAATTGTACTAGCCACGAGGAGCTCCGATTCCTATGTGGTTAGATTATATAGGCAAAAGTATGTGTTCATACTTGGAAAGTACTAAATATGCTGGATACAATTCAACAAAGAAGTCATAAGCCATAATAGTCAAGATGCATAATTATATACAAAGGTAATAAGCTCAATATGATATGGATGACCAATGCCTTAATCAAAACATGCATAGAAGGTAAACATAATCTCATAGCATAACATACATATGTGGGAATAGACCTTAACCAACACCTAAGATCATGCGGGCCACTACATGGAATCTCGATGTTTCCTCCACACCACATAAGGAGTGATCTACTTGCCAAGGTAAACCATACCTCACCTTGATGACTGCATGACTTGCACTCATTTCTTGCTCTTTTCTCATGATTTTGTGTTGATTAATCTTATAACTTGAAGCTAATTATGCTATGAATAATGTATGTTGCAGGTACATATGGTTTATATTTAGCCTTGCTAAGAAGAATTGAAGATTAGAGCTGAATTGGAGCCAAAATGAGCTGAAATGCACAAATGGTACCTGATAATGGATACACTCTGTAATGCAGCCTTCAGGCCCACGATCGTGGAGTCGTGACATGTAGAGAAGTGCAAATGCGCTAGTCCCAGACACGAAAGTGGAGCTTAAGGATACACAACTTCCGCGATCGAAATACTGAGGGCGATGGTAGAAGGCTGCTGTAACAACTTCGGGGACATTATGAAAATTCACTATTTTCATTCCCAAAATCACATATATATGCACTCTTGATCCTCATTCTTGATACAGTGAGACATACATTGATACAACAATCTTCATTCAATTCTTAGAGAAGAAGAACATTCCTTAGTGTAGATTTTAGTTTAGGGTGAGGCTTCAGAGCAAGTTTTCTACAAATTCTTGAGTGGATTGGAGACTGTGGACTTCAATTGTCTTTATTGTAACACCCCTCAATGTAGCTCGGAAAGGTCCTATGATGCATTTTTTTGAATATCTCAAAATCCATGCAGAATTTCACAAAACAGTAGTTATTTGTGACTAGGCAACAATGCAGACTTGTTGCGACCTAGTTCAAAAATTCAGAAAAACCTTCCTTTTCACTTGGAGGCAATTTACTAATGACTCAATACCAATATATATGAAAATTCCTCATTCTTTAGTCGTTTTTAGCCTTAAAAACTTGCCAAAAATCTCTCAAAAATCATCTCCAATCTTCTTAAATCTTCTATTCAATCTCAAGATTTTCCAAGAACTCTTTTGTTGGAATTCAAGAATCCAAGTGAAGCCCAAATATTCTTGAAGTTTCTTTCAAGAAAATCTCAAGTTTAAGGAATGTGGGTCTTTCATCCATGGGTTTTTCCACTCATGGAGCTCCAAAATTATTTTTATCAAATTTCTTGATTCTAATGACTAATTCTTTATGGGTATTTTCTGTTATCACTCAATTACATGTATATGTTAAAAATTGTTGGTTATTGATTTATTAATGTATGAACTCCGACTAATGATTGAGATTATGATATGTTTATTATATTAAAGGTTTATAAGCTATGACATCTTGAAAGATTTCAAAATATTATGAATTTTTGAATGGTTTTCATGACAGCCAAATTGGGATTTTGTAATTATGTTGGTGGGTTGTTTGAATGATTCTTACATTACTTCATTTTTATTACTATCATGTTATATACTTTGAATTTCATGATTTAAAACTTAAATACATATACCCACCATGTTTTGACTAAGTTATATGGCAAATCTCTTATGTTATGAAGGCTTTATAGTAGGACATGTGATTTATGAATGTTGTTAATGTTGACAAAAAAGTAAGCATGCTATGAGTTCATGAGAATGTTATAAATGTTATGAATGATATGAAGCGCTTTATTTGATATTATGATGTGATGGTTTTATGAGCTAGTTTATGATATTCAAAGCTATAAATATTATAATACCATGAGATATTATGAAGTTGAGGATTGTATGAGATGAAATTCATGTCCTCATATCGATGTTTTGAAAGATGATATGTCCAATTGTGATGGGTTGTTCAAGAATGATTAAATTGATGATCTTCACCATATGTCTTGAAGTATGATTTCTAAATAATGATGAATGAAGGCTTATGAGACATTCTATGTTTATTATTGACTTATGAAAACTTTCTTATGAATGAATTTTGATGGTAGAGGATCTCCCATCTATTTAATGAATGAATGTATTATGGTGGAGATCTCCCATCTAAGGAATGGTTAATGAGCTATCTTATGACTTTGACTTTATGATATCAATAGGTTGGGGATTGGAAAAGTTGCCCTCCCACATGACTTAAAATGATATGATACTATGACCTATGATTTTGCTACTCTTGTGAGAGACTACCTAGCACCGAGTGGACTAGATGTGATTACCCAAGCCCTAAAACTATGTGCCACCATAGGTAAAAGGGTTAGGCATTACCCAATCCCTAAGAGGCGAGTACCCTAAATATGAGGGCTTGAGGCGAGTATCTGAGTCCGAGGGCTTGAGGTGAGTACCCGATTCACATGAGGCTTAGTGGATCCACTTAGGCATTAGGAGGTTCACTTTGGCAAGTTAATTTACCCTTTCTTCCGGTGTAGGGAAAACATCGGGACTTCATGGATTAGTTCACATGATTTATGATTATGGTCTCTCTCACTATCTTTATGAACTCCTTGAAGCTTTATAGTATGTGTCACTCTTGATCTATGGTTTTCTCATAAGATGTTCATTTCTCCTTTATGTCCCCAAGATATTCTCTTGTGATGATTTGTGATGGTTCCTTATTATTATGTCCAAATATGCTTACTACTATTGATGGTGTTTTGAATTCATATAACTCATCGTTTTACTAACTCAAATGATTTTATCACGTATTTTCAAGTTCTTCTCATGTTCCCAAGAGGTCCTCTTATGATAAATTAAATGGTTCCTTCATGTTATGTCCAAAGGTGATTTAAAGTTCCTATGATTCATTATTTCACAAGTGCAAATTGTATTTTCCCTAAAAGTGCATGATGATGTCTACAAGTGTGTAAGGTGGTCTCCATTATGATTATCAATGTTCCTTGCATAATAAAATAGTCTTTTATGTAAATTGATGTATTGTTCACCCAAGAATATTAATACTTTAATTATGTATGACATCGTGTACTTCTCACTAATTGAAGTTTATGGGACATATCATGCATTCAAGTAAGGATAAGTTCTTTATTTCTCATGTGCATTATTCCATATTCTATGGGGAGAGAAAAATCACCTACATGTATATTCTAAGTTTATATAATTTGCTTATTCTCGATTATGTTCACCTATGTAACCTACTATGTTCTTGCTAAAGTATTTCTTTATGTTTAAATAATATTAGCTTGATTACGACTTACTAGTGCCTTTGTAAATGTATCATTTTTTTTAATCACAAGACTTAACATGAATCATTTTATTATTTATTTCCATGTCATGCACTGCGTACCTACATACTATTAAATTCCAAATACTAATGCATACTTCTATGTTTGCATGATTTAACCATGCAGGGACCGACGCTCATCGATATCCTCCAAGTGGTTAGCATTGGATCATTGAAAGAAGAGAGTTGGTGAGTCCTCTAGTTCATGGACAATATCTGGTTTCTATCTTACTTATGTTGAGACTTTATTACACTTTACTTTCTAGTTTGAGGGTGAGCCTTGAACATGTCTTAGCCCCTATCCTATTCATGCTTAGAGATGGTGTTGGGTACTATGCTAAGTACCAATAATTTGATATTGAGATTTCATGGAAACTTGTCCTTTAGACCCTATCCCTCATGTGATGCTATTTGATGCTAATGATAGTGATAGAAAGTGATGAAAGCCCTATGTCCCTATTTCCCATAGCTTGAGTCCTACTTGCCTTCCCCTTAGTACTTGCCTGTTATATGATTCATGCAAATTTCTTTCCCATAACATCCTCATAGCGTGAGTCCAAAGTCCCACTTCCCCTTAGAATTATTTGTTGCTTGCTTGTTGTTAAATTATGGTTCCGCAACTAAGGATGTGCAAATGATATGCTAAGAGGCTTGTTTGGGTTGACTTTGGGTTTCTCATTCACCGTGTCACGTCTAGGCCTAGGCTTGGGTCGTGACTTTTATCTTTCACCCACTCTTTCTTTCCTTGTTCTTGATTGCTAAATTTGTAGGTTTAATTGAAGTTCGGTTGTTGATTTATATATGGGTATTGATTTTTTTTCTTGCTTTCATGCTTAGTTGATGATCTACTTGCAAAATCAAGAGAGTTTCTTCCAAATTGCCCTAATTCTTGAATTGATTTGTGGGTTCTTGCATATCTTCTTGTACGAATTAGATTTGAGGTATCTCTTTGAATCAAGCTTAGTTCTTCAATTATTGCTCTTGTGGGTGTAGTTGATGGAGAAGATTGCATGATAGTCATGGATTTATAAGTTGAGAGTCTCAAAAGGGACTTAATGGCTAAGGTCTTGGGGTTTCTACTTTTTGGTGTTCAAGCCAAGTGTGTCTTTGACCATCTCGCATAAAAAGCCGTAGTTGGCTCTTGAGAAACATCATTTCCCTATCTAGGGTTATTACAAGCAACCTAGCCTATACATAGGATAAATTTGATACTAAGTGTGATGGATCAATTGAGTTTTAATTAATTCTCCTATCTCATATCCTTGCTCCCTCGCTTGATTAATCCTTACCCAATTATTTTTAGGAGTAGTTGTTAGTTTAGTTTCTCCCCAATTTAGTTAAAGTTCTTGCTTGTACTAGCACATTGAGTCAAAATCTATTAGCCTTTGGTCTTTGCTCTACTCATTCACCGACACATTATTCCCTATGGGATTCGACTTCAACCTCCATAGTTAGGTAATATGCTATTGACAATCACCCCTTTGAGTAGTCGGGTTGAGTGACATCAGTGATGATACAACCAAGCTATGTCATTGTCACATCCATCCAATATCTTGTCAGAGTTACAGGACATCCCATTAGTGGATCCAAAATTGGTAACATCAAGTCCTCTTTTTGGGATACTAGGAAACATCCGATTTTATAGCTCAATCCTCTCCTACATTGGCTACGTAGTTATTGAGCTCGAGTTGGACTTACTCTTATTCAATTCAGTACTCAATACTCCTCCCAAGACTCAATATGCTCATAAGACATCAGCCCTATGGCTAACTCATTCATCTAGTCTCATCGGATATTTGTCAATTCAATTCATCACATCAGCTATCAACTCTTTGGTTACATCCTTTTAAGGTTCAATTTTTGATTCATAGAGACTCTATCATGTATCATTCTAACTCATAGCATTTAGGAAACAGTAGTAGAGTTAAAACATTTAGGGACTCCATAAGCTCAAATTATACTCATGCATGCTCATTTAAGTAAACTATGTAAAAATAATAAAATTCATGCTAGGGTTCATGTAGTAAGAAAAAAAAATCATCTAATTTAAGCATTTAATTCATAAAAACTATAATTCATGCAAAATTATACAGAGACACATTAGAATTTAGAAAAATCTTTAAGAACCATTCATGGGAGACTCAATTTACTCAGAACTCCATCAATTTGGGTTATGGGGCACACGGAAGAACATAATCCATGTTTTGGTTAGCCTTACATACCTGGTAATATCACGCCCCAGGAGGGTACCGTAGACGTGGCCGATACCCAGAGACTACTGGTAGTCCCAGGCGAACCACTTGGGCTTATCACAATCATTCAATCAATAAGCTCTATTAATTAGCGAAAGACATAAAGGATGTAAATAGGCACATCTATCTAATCTCAAATAATAATATAAATAAAAGGCTAGTAGAAAGAACTAGCCCATAATATTAACAATCAATAATCGACTCAGGTCTATTAAGCCTCTATCACTATCAGGTGGTGTCAATGTCAGACCCATGACTACCTTAATAAAAAATAAGCTAATAAATGTCTAACTCTAAGGCAAGATGAAAATAAAAGTAACAAATCCTTCGAAGTAGAGGAGGCTCACCAATCAGCTGAACATCCTAGATCCTCTATGATGTACCTGTTGATGATCTCTAATCCCTGTCTTTGCATCATAAAATGATGCAAAGCTGAATGACATCAGTGCATGGAATATATGGTATGTAATATGTAGGGTTATACAATATCTCATGTAAATTAATCAATTTAATAAAATAAGGTTGTGATGATCATCAGCTTATGAAAGTACATGTATGTAACATAGGTTTCAAGAAAATCTTCAAGAAACCATTCAAGAATCATGTAGTAGACTCATTAGAATTTCAATTCTTCTATGACCATCTATGGGAAAAATGAGAGAATAATCTCGTGCTTTTTATTTGGTCTTACATACCTGGGATGAAGCTTTGGCAGTCAATCTCTCAAGAATCCTCCTTGAATTCTTCAATCTTACGTTCTTCTTTCTTCTCTCTCAAGCATTAACTTTTCAATGACTCAGAATGAGGTTTTAGACCTTATTTACACATCAAAATGAGGAAATTTGATCGTCTTTTGAGTTTAGGAGGGGTTGAAAATTAATCGGAATGCCCCTCGATAATAAAAATAAAAATTTATCACTTCGGGAAGCGGGTCCGCGGCGCAGACCCTTCGCGTACATGTATATTTTTTTCGAAAATTTTTTGAATGATTTTTCCAATATCCATTGAAAAAATTAGAAAAAATATAAGTCAAATTCACTATAGAGATGCCATGCGCCTCTATCACGCACTTACACTGTTTTTCATTTTCGGATCGAAAAATTATTTTTTTCTATCCGGTTGCTCTAAATATCAATAGAGACCATTGTTTCCACTTAATTTTTAATGCTAATAGCAAATCCGGTTTCTGATTTCCAAACAAAGCATGGGAAGACACGTTACGCGCATGCATCTATGCTAGGGGTATTTTTATAATTTTATCGAGTGTTATATCATCTCACCTTTGGGATCATTCATCCTCGAATGATGAATATAGGTAGATATCAAAGCACGGATAGACTCAAAATGCTTCTCAACATTCCTATCTATCTATCTATCTATCAAACTCTCGATTTTTTCTCAATCATCAATCAACTCTATCCAAACTCAAGTATAGACAATCAACTCAAGAAAAGACAACCAATTAGTTAAGGGTAAGGATATTACCTTCGAAATTCTCATCATTTGGCACAAATAGGTGAGGATATTTTACTTTCATATCTTCCTCAGCTTCCCATGTGGCTTCCTCAACGAATTGATTTCTCTACAAGACTTTGACTGATGCTATCTCTTTGGTTGTCAACTTGTGAATCTGGCGATCAAGGATTTTAATCAGAATTTCTTTGTAGAACAAGCTATCCTTCACTCCAACATTCTCAACGAGGATCACCAAGGCAGGATCTCCAAGCACTTCTTCAACATTGACACGTGAAACTCCGGATGAATACCGTCTAACTCAGAAGGCAACTCTAGCTCATAAACAACCTTCTCAGTCCTCTTTACAATCTGATAAGACTTAATATAACATGGACTAAATTTACCCTTCTTCCCAAATCTCATGACACCGTTCATAGGTGACACCTTCAAGTATACCCAATCATTTACCTCAAATTTCAAGTTTCTCCTTCTCATATCGGTGTAGGATTTCTGGTGACTTTGTGCAGTTTTCAACCTCTCTCTAATGATATTAACCTTCTCCATTGATTGATGGATAAGATCAGGCCCTATTAACTCTACTTTTCCAACCTCGAATCACCCAATTGGTGATCTACATCTCCTCCCATACAAAGCTTCGTAGGGAGCTATTTGAATGCTTTCATGATAACTATTGTTATATGAAAATTCAACCAATGGTAGGTGATCATCCCAATTTCCCTTGAAATGAAGAATGCAGGCTCTCAGCATATCCTCTAGCATCTAAATCGTATGTGTTGTTTGGCCATCTGTCTGTGGGTGAAAGGTTGTATGCAGATTTACTTTCATACCTAATCCTTTTTGGAAAGATCTCAGAATTGGGAGGTAAATTGAGCTCCTATATCCGAGATGATGGATAAAGGAACCCTATGCAACCTCACAATCTCTTGGATGTACAACTTGGCATACTCCTCCACAATGTTAGTTGTCTTGACTGCTAAGAAGTGAGCCGATTTGGTCATCCCATCCACAATCACCCAAATTGAATCATGTTTCTTTTGAGACTTTGGTAGCCCAGTAATAAAGTCCATATTAATCATCTCCCACTTCCATTCAAGAATTTCAAAGTTCTGAGCCAATCCACGTGGTCATTAATGCTCAACTTTCACTTGCTGACAATTCGGGCACTTGAAAACAAACTCCACAATATCCCTCTTCATTCCACTCCACCAATAGACTACCCTCAAGTCGTGGTACATCTTAGTAGAGCCAGGATGAAATGAATATCTAGAGCTATGGGCTTCCACTATAATCCTTTCACGAATAGCATCTACATATGGGACACACAATCTACTCTGGTACCTCAACACTCCATCTCCCCCCTTGGAGAAGACCATCACTTTTTGTTTGTAGACAACCTCTTTCAATTAGAGTATGACAGGATCTTCGTCTTATTTTTCTTTCACCTCTGCAACTACGGATGAAGTAGACCCGTTCTGAACATTGACTCCTCCCTTATCATTCTCCTCAAGTTGAACTCCTAATCGAGCTAATTGATGCACTTCTTTGGCTAATTCCTTCTTTCCTTCCTGAACATAGGTTGTGCTACCCATTGACAACCTGCTAAGAGCATCATCAACAATGTTAGGCTTACCTAGATAGTAGAGAATACTCATGTCATAATCCTTGAGCAATTCCAACCATCTTCTCTATTGCAGGTTGGCCTCTTTCTGATTGAATACGTACCGCAAGCTCTTGTGGTCATTGAACACATCCACATGCACTCCATACAAGTAGTGGCGCCAAATTTTAAGTGCAAACACCACTGCAGCCAACTCAAGATCATGGGTCAGATAGTTCCTCTCATGAACCTTAAGTTGTCTGGAAGCATATGCTATCACCTTCCCTCTCTACATCAGCACACATCCTGATTTGACCCTCGAAGCATCACAATAGATTACAAAGCCCTTGGTCTTATCGAGCAAGGTTAAAACTGGTGTTGTAGCCAGTCTCATCTTCAACTTTAGGAAACTTTTCTTACATTCGTTGGACCACTGAAACTTGACATTTTTTTGAGTCAACTTAGTCAATGGTGTGGATAGGGAAGAAAATCCCTCAACAAATCTGCGGTAATAGCCTGTCAGCCCCAAGAAACTTCTTATGTCAGTTGGAGAGGTCAGTCTGGGCTATTTCTTAACTTCTTCAATCTTTTGAGTATCCACTCGAATACCATCACCGGAGACGACATGGCCTTGGAAAGCCACAGACTTAAGCCAAAATTCACATATCGATAATTTTGCATGCAATTCATGCTCTGTAAGTGTTTGGAGGACAATTCTGTGGTGATTTGCATGTTCCTCCTCATCTCTTGAATACACCAAAATATCGTTGATGAAAACAATTACAAACACATCAAGATATCATCAGAACACTTTATTCATCAAATCCATGAAGGCTGCAGGTGCATTCGTCAACCCAAAGGACATGACCAAGAACTCAAAATGATCACATCTAGTCCTAAAGGTATTCTTTGGGATATCACATTCCTCACTTTCAACTAGTAGTAGCCAGACCTGAGGTCTATTTTTGAGAAACAAGAGGCATCCTAAAGTTGGTCATCTATCCTTGGGAGAGGATAGTTATTCTTTACGCTGACCTTATTCAGTTGCCTATAGTCAATACATATTCTGAGAGACCTATCTTTCTTTCGCACGAATAGGAGAGGGGCACCCTAGGAAGAAACACTCGGCCTTATAAAGTTCTTCTCTAACAAATCTTTCAATTGTTCTTTCAATTCTTTCAACTCAGTGTGGGCCATCCTATAAGGTGAAATTGAGATAGGTTGGGTATCGGGAAGAACATCAATCCCAAAGTCAATCTTCCTATTAGGAGGGACTCCAAGAAGATCCTCAGGAAACACCTTGGGAAACACATTCATAATTAGCAATAGTAGGATACTCAACATCATCAGATTTTACTCGAACGAGGTAAAAGATACAACCCTTAGCAATGATCTTTCTGGCTCTAAGATATGAGATAAACTTTCCTTTAGGTGTTACGGAATCACCCTTCCATTCTAGCATTGGTTCATTCAGAAATTGAAACTTAACGATTCGGGCTCTACAATCAATGGAGGCATAACAAGCATGGAGCCAATCAATGCCAAGGATAAAATCAAAATCAGTCATCTCTAACTCAACCAAATCAATGATAGTATCCTTATGATGAATGGACACTACACAAGCTCTATAAACTCTCTCAGCTCGAATAGACTCACCCACTAGAATAGAAACATCAAAGGGTTCAAGAAGTCTCTCAGGGATTCTACCAAATCTACTGGCCATATAAGGAGTTACGGAAAGACAATAGAATATGGCATCAGGATCCATCAAAACATAACAATCAATAGAAAAGACTCGAATCATACCCGTCACAACATCTAGGGAATTCTCCTAGTCATGTTGACTACCCATGGCATAGCTCCGCTTGCGCCTGATGTAGTACCTCTCTGATTTCCCATAGCTGGCGCGGCTGGTGCAGAACATTGAGCTCGGTCAGTGCACATTGGATAATTTCTCTGATTATAATGACCTGCTTGGCCACACTTGTAGCATACATCACTCCCCTCACGATATTTACCCATATGAAATTTTCCATATGTAGCACATGGTGGTCTATCTCGTGAACCTTGAGCCACATTGGCTTATGACTGCGGTCCACGGGTTCCAACATTCTGGGACCTGTGATAAGTTCTGACTTTAGGCGCAGGTGCACTAGCGGATGATAGTGGTAGAAACTGGTTACCAACGCCTTTCTTTCCAACCTCATGGCTGGATGTTTCAGCTTTCTTGCTTCTGAACTCTTTTCTATCATGCTGCTTCTCTTTATTAGCTTGTTGCACAAAGGTTGTCAGTCTCCCATTATCCATGTCACTCATGAGCATTTCTCCCATACCGTCTCTTTCCGGCCCTCTATTCAACCCATCCACATACATTCCCATTCTCCCCCTTATATCAATAATCGTACCCGAAGCATATCGAGATAGTTGAGTAAACATTATCCCATACTCTTACACAATCATAGAGCCCTATTTCAAGTTCAAGAACTCTCTTACCTTTGCCTCTCTTCGCTCCCTTGGGAAGAAGCGCCCAAGAAAGCTTCCTCGAACATAGCCCAAATCAGCATAAGGGCATCCTCTCCTCTACCCTTTTGCATTAATCATACCAAAGTCTGGCCACACGCTTGAGTTGGTAAGCATCCAATTAAACTCTGTCAGCATCAGCCACATGCATCACTTGGAACACTTTCTGGAGCTCCTACACATAGTTCACAGTATCTTCTGTGGATTCAAACCCTATGAACTCAGGTGGATTCATCCTTAAGAATTCCCAGACTCTCAATGTGTCATGGGAATCCTATTGGACCACTCTTTGTCTCGCAGCAGGTGCTGTAACAACTTGAGCTAGAGTTTGAATAGCCTGGCGTAGCTCCACATTAGAGACCTCATCTTGCCGGGGTTGCTCAACAAGGAAGCTTGTTCCATGGGCTCTTCAAGCCCTTGAGGCTCAGGTGAGTTGACATTCTGTTTGCTGGGGCATTCTCTACATCTAGCGGCTCTTCTAGGAGGCATGATCACAATTCTGCAACGTACAAAGCACGAATTAGGAGAGAACTTTCATAGAGCATAACTCTGTAGAACGATTCAGAACATGAAATAAGTGAAATAATTCCTAATGTCTTATAGCCTCCTGCTTATCAAGTGTGGTTGATAATACACCCATAAATAATACTCTATTAGACATGACTTCATAGACTCCCTAGGACACTTGAACTCTATGCTCTGATACAAAGCTTGTCATGCCCTAGGAGGTACCCAAGATGTGGCTGGCACCTAAAGACTATTGCTAGTCCCTAAGCGAACCACTTGGCCTCATCACAATCATTCAATCAATAAGCTCTACTAATCAGCGAAAGATATAAAGGATGTAAATGGGCACATCTATCTAATCTTAAATAATAATATAAATAAAAGGCTAATAGAAAGAATTAGCTCACAATCTTAATAATCCACATTCGACTCATGTCTATGAAGCCTCTATCACTATCAGGTGGTGCCAATGACAGACCTATGAGTACCTCAATATAAAATAAATTAATAAATATCTAACTCTAAGGCAAGATAAAGATAAAAGTAATGAATCCTCCAGAGTAAGGGAGGCTCACCAATCAACTGAATGTACTAGATCCTTAACGATGCGCCTGTTGATGATCTCTAATCCCTGTATCTGTATTATAAAATGATGCAATGCTGAATAGAATCAGTACGTGGAATGTACGGTATATAAAATAGCTGAATGAAACCGAAACAGGTAGAATAATATGAAACATCAATCAACATCAAGGATAATAAATAACAAATCAACATGTCAAATGTCTATCTAAAGCAAGAGTATAGAGTAGACAAGTGACCCATCAACCCATCAAAACTCATCAAATCAAAGCAGACTCATCTCATCTCATCTTAACTTAGAGTAGTCAGTTTGGGAACTTTCTGGGAGTTTCTCTTATCCGGCAACAATCACTTATGCGCCAGTGATTGTACAACAATCATGCTGATGTTGCCACAGCTGTTCCGTACTTTCCATGTAGGGAACAAATCGTATCCACTAGGGACCACCAACAAATCAAACTAGTCCTCTACTATTTCAGGGACTCTATCAAGAGGGATCCTCAACATAATGTAATGTGATGGTCCTAATCCTTACCTCTTCTTAGATACATAGTTTGGCAAGTGCGTGGTTGATTAACTCTTACTATTTTGGTGCTTTATACTCCTCGTAGGACTCAATGCTCATAAAATGCTCCATCCAATCAAACCAATCAAACTATCTCAATCAACGTATCTCAAATCAGCCTCGTAGAGGCTCTCATCTTTCGATGGGTAATCTTTAGGTCAAGGCTTAGAACAATCATTAGGGAACAATCAAATAGAAAAATCATTAGAGTTTATTTATGGAGACTCATGGGACTTCAAGTTCTATCAATTTGTCATTATTCTCATATTGCAATCACCATCGACATTCTCAAATCAAAGGCTCTAGACTCAATCCCTAAATTCATTCATGCATGCTTTCAAAATTATCATGTAGGGTTACGCAATATCTCATGTAAAGTAATCAATTCAAGAAAATAGTTTGTGATGATCATCAACATATGAAAATATATATAAGTAATATAGCTTTCAAGAAAATCTTCAAGAAACCATTCAAGAATCATGTATATAGACTCATTAGACTTTCAACTATTCTATGACCATCTATGGGGCACATGAGAGAATAATCTCATGCTTTTAGTTTAGCCTTACATACCTGGGATGAAGCTTTGACAATCAATCTCTCAAGAATCCTCCTTGAATTCTTCAATCTTTTATTCTTCTTTCTTCTCTCTCAAGCCCTAACTTTTCAATGACTTAAAATGAGGTTTTAGACCCTATTTATGAATCAAAATGACCAAATCTGATCATCTTTTGAGTTTAGGAGGGGTTGAAAATTGATTGGGATGCCCATAAAAAATAAAAAGAAAAATTTCTCACTTTGGCAAGCAAATCTGCGATGTGGACCCATTGCGTACATGTATATTTTTTGGACCTGTTGTGTACATGTATATTTTTTTTTGAAAAATTTACAATGAGTATTCCAACCTTCATCAATAAAATTAGAAAAATTATAAGTCAAGCCTGCTACAGAGGCGTGACATGCCTCTGTTGCGCACTTACAGTTTTTGTTTTCGGATCCACCAAGAACTTTTTTCCACTCAATTTTTCGTGTTGATAGCAAATTCGTTCTAGAATTTTCAAATAGAGCATGAAAAGACGTATTATGCACACAACTCTATGCTAGAGTATTTTTGTAATTTTACCGGGTGTTGAAGGTAATTTTGAATCTTGAACCAGCTTGGAAAAACTCACAAGGTTATCTTCAAACCCTAGCCTTTTCTCCCTTGAAACCTTGCTCTAAGTTTGAGAGAGTATTTTAGCGTAAAAAAGTTGAACTGACATGTTTAGGGCTTTATTTAGGTGTAAAAACGTTAGGTTTAGTTTTTGAAAGGGTGAGAAAGAACCAAAATAACCTTTCTTAAAAAGCTATCAAAAGTTATCTACGGGCCCACCTATGGACCATAGAAACTTCCACAACCCGTAGGGACCCTTCCGTAAACTTTTGGGCAAATTTCAAGGTCTCTGGAACAATTCCACGAGCCCAATATATGACCCTTAGAAGTTTCTACGACTCGTAGATGGGTCCATAAAGTCTGGAACCAAAAATTAGATTTTCAGGAATTTTTTCATGAGTTAGCAGATGGGCCGTACTTTAATCCGTGGCCTATAACAGGTTTCATAATTCCACTCTGCATCTGACAATTTCTAGTAAAACGACCATAACTTTTGACTTCAAATTTTAAATAAGGTGAAATCAGTTGCATTGGAAACCTAATTCAAAGCCCTTTTATAGTAGGTTGTGAGACATCTAATTCTCTATATGCTGATAGTTATGATCATTTAAAGTTGACCATTATATAATCTAACACTAGAACTCAATTTATAGGAAGGTTTTGAACTCGACTATGTATTGGAGGTATCTTATGACCCTAATCCACTTCCCATATATAAGAATGAGTCTTGAAACATAAGTGCATATAAGAATAGAGCTATGGGGTGTCAAAAATTTAGTCCAAAATGTCATGGGATTTGATTAGAGGGGATAGGAATAGACAAAATTTCCATTGTTAAAAACTGCCGATAAGAGCCACGAGACCCCGTCTATGGGTTGTAGCCCTTTTTACAGGACGTTGATGGCCTTCTATAGGTAAAGTGTTAAAAATTTTTGAGTTACTAGAATTTCACATGGGACCTACGAAAACTTTTCCCCGTAAATACTTCTATGGATCGTCTGACAACGCATAAGTCAATAGACTGACAAATTAATTTTTGAAGTAACAAGCTACGAAACCTAATATATGGGCCATTAATTAGTGTACGGGCTATATGTTGCCTCATACATGGTTCTCAGACTTAGAAAATTTCACCAAGTCAGCTGGGTGACCTACAAGACCTCATCTATGAGCCGTAGATCCTTTTACGAGCCATAGATGTCTGTCGTGGTTTCTTTCGGTGATTTTTCTCAGCCATTTTCCCCAGTTTTCTTAGGGAAGTTACAGTCAACTAGGTGAAATGACTTAGGGGTGTTACAATATTAGAAGATTGTACACGTGACACCAGTTTTGGGATGGTTTGTGGGCTTGATTTTTCTGTGCTTATCCTAGCTTATTAGATTTTATTTCTTTCGCTTTTATTATTGTGTATTGAGCTGAGCAGATTTAGTCTGACTTGTCTTGGGGGTTTAGGCAAGTTCTATAGCACCCCATTTTGAATCGTGATATAGAGGATCAGTTCACCTATAGGCGAATTAGGATAGGTGTGGTCATAACCTTTAAAATTTTGAATCCTACATAAGTGATTTTTCTTTATAACTAAAACTGTTTTCTTAGAATATGTCTAAAAAAATAAATACTGAAAAATATTATTTTTCTAGAAAATATCGCCGCTTCATAATAAACTTGTGAAAGAAAAAAAAGAAGAAGACAAAAATATACAACTGTCTTGACTTAAGAAAGGAAAAAATTATTAACAAGTTAAATAAAATCTATTTATAGGGACAATAACTATTTTGATCCTTTAGTAATACGTATATTCCAATTTTGGCCCATGATTTGATTAAGCATTAAGCCTTGAGTTAGTATACACATGTGAGTTTAATGTCTCAAATTAATGGAGGTTGAAAAATAATGGAATTATTGAATAAAGTAAACAATAACAGTAACAATAATAATAATACTACAAAGAAAAAAATAAAAATATAATTCCGATGAAAAATGCTTAAATGGTAATTTATCTAATTTCTTCATCTTTTTCTTGATTCGAAGTCTTAGGTTAATATTTTCAAAATAAATTATAACCATAATATTTTCAATTCTTTGGGTGGAACTAATATCTCCTATGATTTTTTATATTTGTACATAATTAATTAACAAAAATCTCAAAATCAAATACGCATAAGAAAGATAAAAATACAACAAATTGATTAACCATGTGTGGGGTGGGGAAGAATTTTTTTGAACCACTTTAATTAGGATTTCCACTGGATGGGATGAGTTAATATCATTATTGTTCTTATCAATGAAGATTATCCTTGAACAAAATAATCTTAGCTTTTATTTTTATTTATTAAAATAATTTTCTATATTTAAAATAAATTATTTTATTATTTTTCCAACTTTCATTAGTTTGAAAAATAAAAATTACATACTTTAGTTAATTGAAGGTTAATTATATTCAATCAAATTATATAGGGGCTAAAGTTAAATAAGTATATAACAAAAGAGCTAAAATTGCTATTTAAATATTTCATTGGCTATTGTAAGGACTATATAACGTCCACCAAAAGGGTTAAGTGTTCCACTGCTCAATTTATTATTTTACAAAGAAAATTACTTTTTCCATCTCCGTTTCTTAAATCATTGAAGGAAATAATTCAATGACATCTGCTTGTTATGGTATGATGGAAGAAACTCATGTGATGCTAGTTGATCATTGTAAAGAGAATGCTACTAAAATGGTTGATTCGCTGAAGTCCTATAACTATAAAGGTGACATCTCTTTGTTGAACTTATAATCTTTGGTTCTTTGATATAAATAAGTTTTATGTGATTTTTTTTCAAAAAAATTTAATTGATACCTTGAGTGACTTTAGTATTGATTTTTTTTTTAGATTCGTCTTTCGTTTAGTAAATCTTGAATTTCTATTTTTTCTTGTTATTATAACGTTATTTCTGTTACTTGCTTATGTGATTTTATTCGTTAATGATTGAATTCTGTGTTTATAGAGAACCAAATTAGATTCTTTATTTTTTGTTCTTGATATATGTTTGCCACACACTTGATTAGCTTCTGCTATAAAGATGTATATGATTACTCAAAAGGGGATCAATAATTTTATTTTACTATTTGTGTCATTTCAATTTTATCGGGTGCTCATGAAGTGTTATAATTTTGCATAAATTTTAATTATTTAATCAACTTACATATTGTTGACACCGAATTTTTATCCTCCACGGTGTCAAATTTAATCGTCGAGTTTTATTTTCAAAAAAAAAAAAAGAATTATAATGCCGGGCGCATATGACCCCCACGCGCCCCCAATTCTCCACTTTTCCCCTTATTTCTCCTAACTCACGCTCCTCTCCCTTTCCCATTTTCCCCTCTGCTGCTTCTTCTTCTTCTTCATTTCTTCTTCTCCACTTCTTCTTCTTCTCCTTGAATTCAACCAAAAAATAGAAAAACCTCAAGCCACCAAACGCCTCTCTCACGCTCCGTCTCTTTCATCATGCCCTCTTCTCCTTCGACCTAGAACGCGAGCCACCAACTGACAAGCCCGACACACTTCAACATTCCTACTTTGAAATTAGTGTAAGCGTGCACCGCAAACCCCGACAACTCCCATTTCCCCATGATCATTTATCCCCTCACGCGTACCCCTCTTTTTCTTCTCTCCTTCAAATTCAAAATTGATCCGTTTTGAGAACCCAATCGCCCCCTATTTAATCCCTCTTCATCTTCTCCTTCAGACTTAGGGGTCGATAAGGAGAAACCCTAAAAACCCCAATCAAGGGGCGGCGGCCGAATCCCAAAACCCTAGTAAAAGCTTAAGAGCCATCGACAGTAAGAAAAAATCAGAAAGGCAGTCATTGAGAAATCCCCTAGAAAGGCAGCACTCATCCTAGAAATCCCTAGAAAATCTTAGGGCGACTAATCTGGAAAGAGGAGCAAAACTTCAATCCTCAATCATTTTTTGTGAGTTTCGTAAAGTCTTAGTAAAAATCTCGTTCATCGACTTAGACATAAGAGAGTCTTCGGAGTCAAGTCAGTGACCGAAAACTCGATTCATAGTGGTGTAAGCATTTTCACTCAGGCTCGTCGTCCCAGGTCGCTGCTCTGACAAAGGTAATACCTTGACCCATTCTCATTTCAAATTCCCTATATTGTGTTCGGATGTGAGTATTGAAACCATATCAAAGTTTATGATGGCTTAGTTTGTCTTGACTAAAAATGCCCTGTTATGACGAGTTGATGTTGGGGTACTTTTGTTGCTATATCATTATATCACACCTCACACACAGAAAAAATTAAGCATTACTGATGCGGCTTTTCATTCGAAGTTTAAGCGGGGAGTCCTTAGAATGGTTTACCTCCCAAGAAATGAACCGGTGGGCTAGTTGGAATACCATGGCCAAAGACTTTGTCGAAAGGTTTGCCTATAATATTGAGATTGTGCCAGACCGTTACTCGTTGGAGAGTATTAGGCAGAAGTCAACGGAGAGTTACCGGGAGTACTCTTACAGATGGAGGAAGAATGCGGCCAGAGTGCGTCCTCTCATGTCAGAAAAAGAAATTGTTGAAGTATTTGTGTGCTCACAGGAGCCAGAATTTTATGACAAAATGATGTTGCTCGTGGGGGTGAAATTCACAGACATAGTGAAGGTCAGGACAAATATTGAGGATGGGTTGAAGACAGGAAAAATTGACCGCATATCAACTTCAGCTGGAACATCTGGGATGGTAAGAAAAGAGGAAGAAGATGTGTTAGCTGTCTCCGGCACACAAGGCAAAAGGAGAACCCCTAGCAACCACCCCAAGTACCATCGAGTGCCTCCAGCCTCACAAAATAACTATAACCTTTCTCACTCAAAAGCAGGTAGGAAACCACCTGGGGTATTCACTCCACTCGCCGAGAGCCGGACGAGACTATTTGAAAGGTTGTCAGTTGCAGGATTGATCCAACCTATCCCTCTAAGGGCCGAACAAACTAATTCTCGTTTCGTCGAAGGTGATCAGACTTGTGCTTACCACTTTAACAGCGTTGAACATGACACTGAAGATTGCATAGGTCTGAAGTACGAAATTTAGGATTTAATTGATTGTAACGCGGTTGTTCTTCGAACTGTCGCTCCATGATCAAACCTTGGCCCTGCCAATACAGCGCCCATGCTTAGGAATTTGAAACTTTCTTTCCCTGTAATTGCACCATTTGCTTGTAATCATCAGATTATTATCCTTTAAAATGAACTACGTTTGACCTGAATTCTTAAGACTGAGATGTGTAGGCGGCCTATGTCGGCCTCGGTCATTTTTTATTCAAAATCTGTGTTTTCTCTACCCTCAAAAATGAACTACGTTTGACCTGATTTCTGCCTCAACGGGATACGTAAGCGCCACAACGGCTCAGTCATATTCCCAGAAAGGAAACTGGGACAAAATTTTTGAAAGGAACTTAAAAATTCTGAACACAAAGAAGTCTTCTACAACAAATTGAAGTTTTGGAGCACAGTGAAACTTCAACTGGACAGAATTTTTGAGAAAGGTCTCAAAAATTCTCAAGATGCTTTGATTAGCTGATAATCCTTGACAACATAAACTGGGACAGAAATTTTGAGGACGCCCTCAAAATTATGGTGAAAGTCACATTTTTCTACCTTCTGTCCGCCAAGAGATGGAATATCAAAACAATCTATCAATGACAAGACGCTGAGCAGACGACCGAAGAATCAGCATAGATCAGTTCATTTTAAACTGAGAAATTTTCTGTTGATGCAGTAAAATTTTTACAGGGAAGACTTTTCGAAGGAGATTTTGGGAATTATTGCATGCCTTATCTACGAGAGCGGCTAAAGATCAATTTATTTTGAAACTAAGAAATGTTCTGTGGATGCACGAAAATTTTTGCATCTACAAGATAACAACAGAGGCGTAGATAGCTCCGTCTCCCAGATAATAATCAAATTATCAAAATCAATTCATTTCTAAACTAAGAAATTTTCTGTGGATGCAAGAAATTTTGCAGGAAAACTTGCATAAGAAAATAGCTGAGGCGCTCAAGTAACAAGTCATTTATCAAAGATTAATTTATTTTGATACTAAGAAATTTTTATCTAGATGTAGGAAACTCACGCAAGAGAAAAATAGTGAGGCGTGGATAGTTTTATCTCGCCCAGGTCACTAGCAATTGGTCAAATATCAATTCCTTTTAAACTAGCAAATTTTCTATGAATGAAGGAAATTTTAGCAGGTCTTATCTCCAGAAGAACAGTGAGGCGCGAATAGCTCCGTCTCGCCCAGGTCACCGATAATTTATCAAAGATCAATTTATTTTTTAAAAAAGTAAGAAAAATTCTGTGGATGCAGGGAAATTCTCGCAGGTTCATCTATAAGAGAACAATAGAGGCATGAATAGTGCTGTCTCTCTCAAAGTTTATCTAGGATCATTTTATGATTAAAACTAAGAAACTTTCTGTGTATGCAGGGAAATATTCTGCAGGTTTTGCCTACAAAAGGATAATCGAGGCGTAAATAGTTTCGTCTCACTTAAATCCCGATAATTTATCATTTTATTGTGCACAAGCTATTTTATCATGCATAAATCATTCACTCATCATAAATCATTCATTCGTCACGCATCATGGACAGGATCATTCATTATGCATCATGGAAAGGCATTTACGCCCAGTGTGTTATGCTCAGTGCGTCGCGCCCAGTGCGCCGCACCGCGCCCCGTGTGCTATCAATGCATTTATGCCCAGTGCATTATGCTCAGTGCGTCGCGCCCAGTGCGCCGCACCGCCCGTGTGCTATCAAGGCATTTACGCCCAGTGCGTTATGCTCAGTGCGTCGTGCCCAGTGCGCCGCACCGCGCCCCATGTGCTATCAAGGCATTTATGCCTAGTGCGTCGCGCCTAGTGCGCTGCACCGTGCACCGTGTGCTATCAAGGCATTTGCGCCCAATGCATTATGCTCAGTGCATTGCGCCCGGTGCACCGCACCACACCTTGTGTGCTACGCCTAATCTGTCACACCCAGTGCGTTACATCCTATTTGCACCAGTACGTCATACCTGGAGCGCCAGTTTATTTTTGGCTGCTCCCGAAAGGGGTACTTATTTCCAACCACCAAGAGAATTATTACATATTCATTCTCAACAAAACGTGGTCTCTCCAACTGCCGAGATAACCACCGCATGATTGTTGCGGACGAAGCTGCCGAGCCATCACATGATTGTCACCAACAAAGATTATTTCTATTGTCTATTATGGCGAAGAACGTGGCTAGCTACCAAGATAGCCACCACATGATCATCAATGGTTGCTTCATATTGATTCAATCTCTATCACGCCAAAGAGAAGAACAAACATCGAATGATGTAAAAAGTGTCATCTCTATTTCAAGTTATATTTTTTACTAACATTTTGTTTTAGTCATATCGAGAGCATCCGAAAGGATGAAATCTCAAAACAAACCACAGGTGTGGACATCATCAAGTAGGATGCAGCACAACGTGAAACGTTTTCTTAGCAGCAAACTGACATAGTCTGAGGGGGGCGTTAAACCTTTCAGACACGAGCTGGGAAGCAACTACCACCACCATCTAACTACACCCCTGTCAGAAGGCATGTGGGTATTTCTGTGAGTCAAGTATTTTATTTTTAGTTTCTCCTTTGGATAATCTCCACCCTTACCGAAGGCAATCTTCCAAGCCGAGTGACAACATACCAAGAATTTTGGAAATTATGTCTGTGTAAGTTCTCAATTATAAATGTGATGAGCTCCACATTTATGGTTAAGAGGTTGCAAGCCTCTTTTTTCACAATTCAATTTGTTTGTCACTCCTCCTGAACCAGAGGTCATCTCCAAATAAGGAATTTCCTCTTCGACCGATAGAGTCGAACTACAAGCAGCCCGATTCCTGGGTCCAAGGATATGTAGGCGGGCTCAATTTTAAAAACTCGGCTGCATTCTAACATCACTCCTAAAATCTCATTCCCAAGCATTCCAATCTCTCCACAATTCGACATTAGGATAACTTTTGATCTCTTTCAAGTTTGTGCGTAAAATCAAGCATTTTGAACTGCAAGTGGCCTGAATTCTCATGCAGCCTGAGATATGTAGGAAACCCAAAACCAGGGCTCGGCCATAACTCCTCAAAGCCAGCATTTCAGAAGATGAAACATGGTCGGCTAAAAATTGAGTTAATCAAATTTCTTTATCCACGATCTCTTTCATCGATCATATCCAAAGAAAGGGACAGCTGTTGACACCCAATTTTTACCCTTCACGGTGTTAAATTTAATCATCGAGTTTTATTTTAAAAAAAAAGAATTATAATGCTGGGCGCGTGACGCCCACGCGCCCTCAATTCTCCTCTTTTTCCCTTATTTCTCCTAACTCACGCTCCTCTTCCTTTCCCATTTTCCCCTCTGCTTCTTCTTCTTCTTCATTTCTTCTTCTCCACTTCTTCTTCTTCTCCTTGAATTCAACCAAAAAACAGAAAAAACCTCAAGCCACCAAACGCCTCTCTCACACTCCGTCTCTCTCATCATGCCCTCTTCTCCTTCGACCTAGAACACGAGCCACCAACTTACAACCTCGACACACTTCAATGTTCCTACTTTGAAATCAGTGTAAGCATGCGCCACAAACCCTGACAACTCCCATTTCCCCATGATCGTTTGTCCCCTCACGCGTACCCCTCTTTTTCTTCTCTCCTTCAAATTCAAAATTGATCCGTTTTGAGACCCTAATCGCCCCTATTTAATCCCTCTTCATCTTCTCCTTCAGACTCAGGGGTCGATAAGGAGAAACCCTAAAAAACCCAATCAAGGGGTGGCGACCGAATCCCAAAACCCTAGTAAAATCTTAAGATCCATCGACAATAAGAAAAAATCAGAAAGTCAGTCATTGAGAAATCCCCTAGAAAGGCAGCAGTCATCCTAGAAATCCCTAGAAAATCTTAGGGCGACTAATCTGGAAAGAGGAGCTAAACTTCAATCCTCAATTGTTTTGTGAGTTTCGTAAAGTCTTAGTAAAATCTCGTTCGTCGACTTAGAAACGAGAGAGTCTTCGGAGTCGATTCAGTGACCAAAAACTCGATTCACAGTGGTGTAAGCGTTTTCACTCAGGCTCGTCGTCCCAGGTTGCTGCTCCGACAAAGGTAATACCTTGACCCATTCTCATTTCGAATTCCCTTATATTGTGTTCGGATGTGAGTATTGAAACCATATCGAAGTTTATGATGGCTTAGTTTGTATTGACCAAAAATGCCCAGTTATGACGAGTTGATGTTAGGGGTACTTTTGTTGCTGTATCATTATATCACACCTCACACAGACTTCGACTTTGCTTGGTCCTTTGTTACAATAGCTGCGCTCTTGATGGATTTCGAGCTGATTTGAGGCTCTCCTTTTGAGCTGCTATAGTATTATTCTGATAATGTTAGAAAATCTAATCTTTGACAAAGCTGTTTGGCTTCCCTTTTATTCTAACTGCATGTCATCCTAAACTGCTATCTTGTTCCAGGTTTTCTTATTGTTCTAACATCTTGAAATGGGTCCATTCTGAAGGTCATGACTGTTTTAAGTAGTGATATGGAAATTATTTTGTCTCTGTTTTGTTGTTCACATTTAGTAGTCTGTTGACTGAGTTAATGGTTGTTCTGTTATAAGGTCAAAATGTCCAAGTGATCCTATTACTGTTATCCGTATTTATCTCTATGTTGATGTCACTGTTATCTTGCTGAAAATGTTTTCTTTTTTATATTACATGTTGTCAGTTCTAGTCAATGAGTCATTTTCTGGAAAACATTCTGACTGTATCTCAAAATGATAGTTTCATATTCTTCTTGAAATGATCTTACTGCATCTCTGTAAAGGGTGAACATCCAAATCTGGTTACTGGAAGCAGTCAGTGTTATTTAAACATATGCATAAATTTGCTCAAGTTTAGTTCATTTAATCACTGCATTCTAGCATCTAGATGTGTTTGCGTTTGTTGCATATATGTTTGCGTGCTGCTGGAAACGTGGAAATATTCTAAGATCATATGGTAAGCACTAGTCATAATAGAATTGTCTGTATTGTTGGATTCAAATTCCATGCTCAGATTTGCATGGATCATCTTGATTTTAGGGTGGACTGTTATGGTTCTATATGGTGTTTGGAGTCGAATGTCTTGCTTGTAATTTCATTTTGTGAGAGCCAGTATAGTTACGTTGCTAGTATTATTGAATCACTTGCTAATCCTTATTTTATTTCTTTGCATGAACTATGATCCGAGTTCATCTTGGACCTTCACTTTGCATTCCTTGGGCCACGGAGGCCCAAACTCCCCCTTCTTTGAATCAGCCCAATTTTCAAAGGAAAGAAGCTGTTATACATATCCCGGGAAGCAAAAGTTGCAAAAGAGATAAAATGGGATAAAGGTCCAAACCACTTCAACTCTCTTCTTTTATTTTATCTTCTTTGCATGATTGTATGCTAACATTACTTGTTACATTGATTTCAATCTAATTAGATTCCCCAACGATGTCCAAACTATTTATGTTATTTTCTTTTAAAAGGGTATTTTGCATTTAAAAAAAAAAAAGATAAGGAAGATAAGAAAAAATAAAAAATGTGATTTTATCATGTTCAATTTTAAAATTTGGTCAATTTTCCAAGTTCAGTCAAATGCTTTTAGTTTAGTTGAGTCTAGTCAAATCTTTTCAAGTTGAGTAAAAAATCTTTCAAAATCAATCAATCTTAAAATCAGTCAACCTTTGTCAAATCAAAAGTTAGTCAGATTCCCTAATCGTCGGATAACCGTATTTAGCGACCATTTCAAGTACGTAAAACCTTCTTGAAGTGGAAATGTGAACTCGAACCCTTTCTCTGGATTTTAAAAGATTTTTCTGTTAGGTCTTTTAAAATGTTTATTGGTTTCCTAATTATCCTTAAAATTAGGTGGCGACTCTGTTTTCTTTCAAACAATTTTCAAAAAATTGATTTTCTCTTAAATAAATTGAGTTTTAAATTGATTTTTGATTTTTCTTTTGAAAAAGCCATTTTTCGGTATAACACATATATGTTTTCAACTTGATCTACTTGTAGAATTAGAGAAAAAATTGTTCTTTTTAATCAGCCGAATGATATTAATCAAAGAAAAATATTAATTAAATCTATCAAAACATAATTTTTGAAGATGTAGATCTTTGAATTTTATAGATTCATCTATCATTTTTTGTATTAAAAAAATTGAGGTGGAGGCGGTGACAGGCAGCGATACAAATTATAGCAGTGGAGAGGGAATAGAAAGAGTAAACTAAGCATGAATCTTGCTATCATTATTATTAACCTTGAGATAACGTTTTATTGGATGTAGACAAACAAATTGGGTTAGCCCCATCTTCATTTTAAAAAAATATTTTATTTGTATTTTTTAATTAAAAATTTCCCTCTTAATCTTGAAGAGTTTTTTTTCCCTTTATAACTCAACAAAGAAAATATGCATATTTCAAATAAGATTTTCTTAATATATATTTGTTATTTAATCTCTTTGATAGTACCTATCTTGAATCTTATAATATCTTAATTTTATTTTTCTGATAATTTGAAAGGAATAAATTCGATCTATTTTGATGGACATTCATATCAAATATTACTTTTTTTTTATCACCCTTAGTGATCATTTAATTTGTGATAGTAGAAAATTGTAAGAATATTTGAAAAATAAGTAAATTCTATAAAATAATTTTTAAACTTGAAGTATTATGATGATAACGCTTGTCATTGTAATATTATTTTACCTCTTTCATTATACATAGATAGATTTAATTATTTTTCCTAAATAACATTTTAAATAATTTTTTAGGTGAACTTTTCTAAGTTTACACATTGAATACAATACAAGATGATCAATGTGTACGACTATATGAACTAATAAGTAACAACATAATCCAAAAATTACAATTGAATTTGAATATGAGAAATAAACAAATGCTCATGTTAATTTTGTGTATACTTTTTTTTCACTGACTTTTAAAGTGCATTGATGCAGTTACAACAATTGGTACATATCCAGAAGCAGAGGAAATGCTCTCAAAAGGAAAAAAATATATTGATGTGATAATAGTCAATGTGCATTCACCAGATCTAAATTCTTTCAAATTCTTGGGTCAAGCTGTGGCCTTGGATATATTTACAATAGGTAAGTATTTATTCGATTCTTCCACTTATGATATTTATTGTGAGTAAATTCAGTTACTTTTATTAGTACATTATAAGAAATCAATTATAAAATTTTTCAGGGCCCCAATCGGGTCATGAGTGGCACCCATGCTAGCGCCCCATTGGGAGAACCACTACTACAACCTAACTACGCAACTATTAAGAGAATAAACATTTAAAGATATGAAAATAAGTTTAAATATAAGTTAAGTTGAGTCCATAAACTCAAACAAAAAAATCTAAATAATGTGGAAACAACCTCCATAGAACCTAAAACTTATTGTAGCAAAACTCTATCAAAGTATCCAGTGTGAGGGATGCAACACTAAAAACCATAACAATAATAATAATAAAAAATCTAAAGTGACCAAGTCTAAGAACAAATGGATTAAGAGGATAGATGAATCCATGGTGGGCTTGAATGAGCCGATTCACCCAAATTTGATATTTCACTGGTCTCCTAGATGAGATCTGTCAACAGGTGCCTGAAGATGCCTTGTGATCAACAAGAAAAAGCAAGTTCAGTAGTAGTCTAGGCATCAATTGCAAGGTAGAGGAACTATTAACTTACCTTTATCAATTAAAGAGGTAAAAAATTGAAGAAAAGCTGCCTTAGGTCACTTTAGGTCTCTCAAGAATGAAGTGGGAGAAAGAAAATGATTTTGGAATTTTCTGACTTAAAACTTACAATTGTCCAACCATGGTGGCCACTTATCCTGCCATGGTTGCACCATCATAGAAGGAACCCTCCTTTTATGACTGGTTGCATAGAGTAAAAACATTGAGATATGTATCCCAAATTTTCAGTTTTGCAAAACACTGTCAGATCATGACATTCTAAAATCAACTCTTTGTACCAAGATCAATTCCAGGAGTTCTACTCGCCGAATTTGATTCCATAAATCCATACATAATTTTTATTATCTTGACTATTAACTCAAAGATCAAACTCATAAATCGACATCAATCAAACAACAACAGCACTACCCCAATGCCTCAAAGGCTCCCGTCCATTGCGGGGTAAGGGGGGTCGGATGTACGCAGCCTGACTCCTATGTTTAAAAATATAGCGCGACTATTTCCGGATGACCCATGATGAGCGTCAAAAGTTTCATTGACTAACTGCTACTTCACAATTGAAAGAAGCGCAGACAGTTTAAAGAGCCATTTTGCTTTATTCCATCATACCCCAAAGCCAAAAAATAGTAAATCTTTGGCTCCATTCGAGATTGATCGACATCAATCCTTTATTGAATTTTTCCGTACCTCACCTGACTCAGATTTCATCTAAGTTTGGCTTAGGCTCAAAATTATCTAGTTACTACTATAGTGTTTATTGACCCATTTCTTTCTCCATTAACCTAACCATAAAGATGGGGATAGGTCATTACAATAGATATTAATTTACCCATAACTCATTGTCACGACCCAATTTCTCAGGTCATAATGGCACTTACTATCAACCCACCATAGGTAAGCCTAAGTCCACAATCTAGAATTATAGGCCATGGACTATGACAAGCGGAAGGCAAAAAGACAAATAACGGAAATAATAATAAGAAAGTAGGATGATGTAAGCCATACAACCAAATAAACTGCAAATCTGGTATTGATCGGTAGTTGAGCTACTAAACCAAAGTAAAGGGAAACAAGGCTTTTTTTACTAAAATAATAATAGAATAATTGTCTTCGAAGGCAAAATAAAGACTAGTTAAAGTTGAAATAAAGGGATATAGGCAATTCTGAATGCCAAGAGCTCACCTGAGTGTCCAAAACCCAAGAGCTACTCTGCACAATATCCATATTAGCAAAGAAAATTGTACTATGATTTGCAGGGTGCAGAGATATAGTATGAGTACCAACAAGTGCCGCTTAGTAGGCATCGTCTGACTAAGATCCAAAAATAAAGCAAGTATAAAGAACATATAAGCAAGTATCACAAGTAACTAACAAGAACAATACGAAAAAAAGGAGAGAGGCAACAATCAAAGAGGCAAGAGGCATACTTGGTGGCCAACCCAAAACCTAACACTATGATCCAATATGAAGGAGGTAAGCTAGACGGCAACCTAGTAACATAAATAAGCACAAATAGTAGATAAAGGGCCAAGAAGAGGTCATGCCAACACAAACCCTACATAAAAGATTAGATAAACAAGAACAAGGGCAGTAACTACTTTAAAAAAAAGACCATCCTTTATACTACCGCAACTTTTCAATTAAGAAGACAACCTGTGTGCCCAAAAGGTTCACTCACAATCAGGTAAACTCGCATGACATCCCGTGCTAGCACAAATAATATGATGTGATAGGTAACGCATATATAATTGAAAGTTATGCCAGAAAATTTAATAGTGCCATTTGTCTCATACCAAGATAAATACACACACTTCCAGTCTTGGCTAGGAAGTAGGACCCATGCATCTCTTTGAGATCACCATGGAGAGTTCGAGAGCACAGTTTGAGAATGCTCATATATACTTGCTTCGTCCTGATCTAGGTCTTATCATCAATATATATCACTTTGTATCTCAATCCCTAGGATACGCTCCACCATATGACCAGAGAGAATAAATCAAATAAGTATGTAGAAAGGATTTGGGGCTTATCAACTAAGTCAAAAACATAACAAGCGCATCCTAAATGCTTCAGTCCTAAAAATATATAATGAGCCTACCCTAGATGCCTCTAATCCAAATCTCAAGTAATAAATGTAGTATGACCTCCATTCATAAAATTATTATAAATAATTTGGGTAACAACCCTACTTTCTAAAATTAATTTTAAGAACCAATGCATGCATTGAGTCGACTACAACCATGAGCAAACAAAAAGTCAATACAATGAATGCCATCACCAACACCCACACGCCATGCATAATCACATACAAGTATTACTATAAGTACCTCTAGGGTTTATATATAACCCGCAAGTCAATAAAAATGCCTAAAAGGATCTCAACTCCCACCAGATATTGTCATGCCCCAGGAGGGTACCCTAGATGTAACCGGCACTCAGAGACTATTGCTAGTCCCCAAGCGAACCATTTGGCCTCATCACATTCATTCAATCAATAAAGTCAAGACAATCAGCGGAAGACTACGAAAAGTAATGGACACATCTTATCTAGTCTCAAAATAATAATATTAATAAATAAAAGGGCTAGTGGAAGGAACTAGCTCAACAAGTCTTAACATCAATATTCGACTTTAGTCTATGAAACCTCTATCACTATCAAGTTGTGCCAATGACAGACCCATGACTACCTCAAAATAAAGTAAACCTGATCAAATCTAACTCTAAAAGCAAGATGAAAATAAATGTAATGATTCCTCTGAAGTAGGAGAGGCTCACCAATCAACTGAATGTCTTAGACCCTCAACGATGTGCCTATGGACGATCCCTAATACATATATCTGCATCATGAAATAATGCAACACCGAGTGATATCAGTAAGTGGAATGTACGATATGTAAAATAGGTGAAGGAAACAAAAACAGGTAGAATAATATAGAACAACACCAACTCAGAAAGATAACTAATCAAACTATTAAATGTTTATCAAAAACAAGAATAAAGAGTAGACAAGTGACCCATCAACTAACTCAACTCAACTCAATGAGACAACTCAACTCAACTCAACTCAAAATCAGAGTACTATCAGTGTGGGACCTATCTGGGAGTTTCTCGGACCTACAACTATCACTTATGAGCCAATGATAATACAACAAAGTGATGTTGTTGGGTATCCGCCTAGTACCTTGCTGGGTGAAAGGGCATGGCATCTGTGGATCCATAATGACATCAAGTCCTCTTTTGGGACTAAGGAAACATCTATTTTTCACGGTCCAATCCTCTCCTACACTGGCTAATTAGTTATGAGTGCGAGTGGGACTCGCTCTGGCTCATTTTGGTGCTTGATACTCCTCCCAATACTTAGTATGCTCATAAATCCAAACATCATGATTTCTTATCATTTAATCTCTTTGGGACAAAAAACATCAACTCATCTCATCAATCATCAACTCATTGGATTAGGAACATTCTTTTAAGATTAAGTTCAACCTCCTTAAGACTCTAAGGATATCAATTTCTTCAACATCATCGTCAACACACTCAATTCAGGACCAAAACTACAATAAAAAGGATATTTATATCATTAAGGCTCTAGACTTATCTCCTAAGTTCATTCTTGCATACTTTCAAAAGTTAACATATATAGTTTATACAATATCTCATGAAAAGTATTCAATTCAAGAAAACAAGTTTATGATAATCATCAACGTATAAAAATACGTGTAAGTAATATAGTTTTTCAAGAATTTAATCAAGATAATACTTCAAGAATCATGTATGGGGACTCATCAACTCTCAACTCATCTATGACCATCTATAGGGAACATGATAGAACAATTCCATATACTTGAAAAGTTGATATTACAATCCAAATTTGGTGAATACTAGCTTTCTTGGAAAAAATCCTCGATCTCGGTAGTTCTTTTAGAGTAGAAGAACTTGGAAAGACATTGTTTGAAGGGCTTCTCCTTGATTATCGAATTCTCAACTTAGAATTTTTAGAGTTCTTGATGAAGAACCCTACATTCTTAAAAAAGAAGAATCAAGAAATCCATTCTTGGGATTCTTGAATTCATCTTCTTGAAACCCAAGGTTATGATTTAAGATTATATTAGAGATTTATGAATAGATGAAGAAATTTGGGTTGGGTAGATTATAATTCATGAAAAATAACTTACCTTGAGGATGAATCTTGAAAGCTTATCCTAACTTGATGACTTTCTTGATGATTCTTGAGAGTTTATGTTTATGAGTGAAGGAGAGGGTTTTTAATCATGAAAATTGACATTTTATGTGTTTTGAGACCTTAAATAAACCCCCAAAGTTATTAGGATGAAAGTACCCTCAAAATAAAAAGAAAAAAAGTTCATTAGCTTATCCAGTAAGGGTCCGCGTTAGCTATAATGGACCTTCCGACAGCTCTGCACGTCTTCACTAGAATGGTCATAACTTTCTATTCCGAACTCTGATTAAGGCGAAATTAGATGCGTTGGAAAGCTAATTCAAATATATTCGATTTGATATATTTGGGTCACCTAACGCATAGTATTTGGGGAAATATGGTAATTTGAAATTGACCCATCTATATACCCCTATGAAAACTTAGTTGGTAGAGATTCTTTGGACTTGACTTGATATAAAATATACCTAATACTCATTTATTGAACTTAGGAGGGGTTGGGAAAGGTCTGAAAGAATTTACATAGGTTGGCGACACGCCTCGGGCGCGAAGCAGTGTATTTTCTTCCAAAAATCCTTCAAACGTGTTTTTCCAAATCATGCCGAACAATTAAAAAAATAAAGTATAAGCCCGTGTTTAGGGCGCGTCGCGGCCCTGACACAAATCCTATCGAACAATTAAAAAAAGAAAGTATAAGCCCGTGTTCAGGGCATGTCGCGACCCTGACACGCATAAACACTGTCGGCTTTCGGATTGATTTTTTTTGATCCGTTGCTCTAAAATTCGAATGAGGCCATTTTCCCACTCAATATTTCGTGCTAATTGCAAATGTTGTCTTGGATTTGCAAATGAAACATGGGAAGACATGTTATGCGCACGTCCCTCCTCTAAAGGTATTTTGGTAATTTTATCGGGTGTTACAAATTGAAGGAGGATATTATGAAAACAAGCATTCCACAGGGAAATCTCTAGCCTCTAAATCCAATTGGAAGTATGTTTCCTAAGGATACCAGCACTGCTAATCTCCACCCGACGACTATGGAGAAAACATGAAGGAATATAACACTTAACCTGAATTAGGGACAATATTTATTTATAAGCCTAACTAGGTGAAAACCACTACACCAAGGATAAAACACAAATCCCATGCCAATGAGGGAGACTGAGTCTTCAAAATTCCCGCCCACAACGGCTAAATAACTATGGATCAAACCAAACTTAATTCTAAAGTACAATTTTGCTACCACCATAAACATCGATTAAGCCACCTAAATTAGGTTAAATAAGGAATAATCAATAATTATCTCACTATATTGAGAGTCTCATGAAGCTAACCTAGCCTAAGGCTCAATTGGGAACCAAAACACAAGAAACTAGAATTTGAACCCTCACTCATCACATATAATCCAATCCACAAGCAATTTATACTTAATAATACCTCATAAAGATAAGAAAAATGAGAGGCGGTAGGGCACCTCGAAGCTGAATACGCTCGCTCCAAGTCTACTTCACGACAACTTTCTATGCCAAAATCAACTCCATATGATTCCAAGCTATCAAAATGTTAATCAATTCATCAATATGACTATTTTGACACCAAATTTGCATTTTTTGGAGCTAGACCCAAAATTGGATCAAAAAGGGGATTGTGGGGCACACAATAGAAATCTAAAAATTGACTCTGTAAAAAGGCTCTAAATGTGTTGTAGAGATTGTACCCAAAATAGGGCACAAATTGACTCCCAAAATAGGAGAAATCAACCCAACACATAAAATCACCATTAAAGGTTAAATAAGAAAAAGGCATCCACTTTAGGCACAAAAATACCTCAAAAATACGCCCTGCATGCCTCCCGAACATGCCAACATATAGACAAAAACCACACAGACCAAACACACCTAGAATTACCCCAAATAGAGCTCCCTGGCTCCCAAAATCAAAAAAGAAAAATAGGAGTTAGGGCTGGTTTGCATGTGGTCTTAAATGAAAGACTAGACAAAACCTTCATTGTGATCACGAGCGTAGTGCTTCACGATTGCGGAGACCACTGGGACACAAATATCACAATCGCAACAAGCCCTATGCGATCACGAAAGGCGCATTACTGGATCCTTCATGAACGCTGCCATAAACCTCACAATCGCAGAGGTCTGAGAAACAAGCCCATGCGATTGTATCTATGAGCTTGTGAGAACAAAGAAGGACTATGGTTGCACTAGATTTGGCTGCAACAGCTAAAACAAATGAGTTGAAAATACTCCGATGGTATCGGGGATTCGCTCGAAACACTATGTACACAAACAAATAATGCCACCCTATCAAATTTGATATTTTTAACTGAAGGTATAGTAAATATTTCCATCCGAGATTGTTTTGGTAGAATGTGCCATATCTAAGCACCCTTTTGATTAAAATTCACAAAGGGGCTTGAAATGAGACTGGAAGTCTTGGGACACACAAGAAAGGTCATTTTAGATCAAAGTTGGCATTCTGAAGCTAATTGTGCTGTAAGAATTCTCATCCGAGCGTGATTTTTAAGAATACTAAACAAATTCAACCTTAGACCAAATTTCAACAGGCAAAACATTAAATGGATTAAACTCACAATGAAAGTCTCGGTACTCAACTCGATCATATCTCTAACCTAATTTGGTTATTCTGGAGCTGGTGGAACTGTTAAAATTTATTCTTAGGTTATTGACCTACATCGTTTATCGAAGTTAACTTTTCAAGTTATAAGGACTTCCCAACATGAAAATTTAGTCAAAATCCAAACAAATGACTAGACAATCAAGCTACCAGTGGCAATAGGTCGTAAATGACATGGAGTCACTATAGGAAAGCTCTAAATGCTAAAATTCTCCAAGTAAGATGAAAATGACCAAGAGGGTCCTTACGTTTATCCCCGAGTGATTAAATAAAGAAAAACTAGGCTAAGATAAGAGTATAATAATAGTACTTGAATCACGAACAACCGGAGGAACTTGTCTTGCATGTCCTTCTTAATTTCCCAAGTTGCTACCTCAACTAGATGATGCTTTCATTAAACTTTCACCAATGTAATCTCTATATTCCTCATCTTTCAATTATCACAATTTAGAATTTAGACTGACTTTTCCTGTAAGATTCTTATCTAATAACATTGAGTCCCACTTAATGTTATAATCTTCATCAACATGATACTTCTTCAGTTTAGATATATAGAACACTTGATGGACTTCTGACAATCTAAAAGGTAGAGACAATCTATAAGCCACTGTCCCTACATAATCAAAGATCTTGAATGGGCAAACATATAGAGGATTGAGCTTCCCCTTCTTACCAAATCTCATGATACCCTTTATGGGAAACACTTTTATAAGAACTTAGTTACCAAGATAAAATGTCATATATATCCCTAATCTTTCAATCAACATGTTCTTTTTGATGACTCAGGGTTGCTAGGAGCTTGGCTAGGATGCTTCTTACCTTATCCTATGCATCCTTTACCAAATCAACTCTAATAGATTTTATCCCTCTAACCTGAAACAAATAGATGGGAGATTCAAATGGTGTTATATCAATGCTAAAGTAATAGATATTGTTGTAGGAGAACTCATAAAGTGGTAGAAAGTAGTTTTAATTGCCTCAAAATCTATAACACTAGGTTCTGAACACTCTCTCTGGCATATCTTTAGATTTAATCTTTATTTGATGGTAACAAGACCTTAGATCAATTTTAGAGAACATCAAAGCACCTTGCAACTAGTAAAAGAAATCATCTATATGAAGTAAAGGATACTTATTTTGAATGGTGACCTTATTCAACGACCAATAGTCTATACATGTCCTTATATTTACCGTCCTTTTTTCTTGATAAACAAGATTGTTGTACTATTGTTGAAGCATTAGGATGGATGAAACCCTTATCAATGAGTTTTTAGATCTGAACCTTAAGTTCTCTTATCATTTTTTGGTCCTTAATACCTGTATTCTCCTTCACTTCAATTTTTATATTTTTCTCTATCTCAACTAGGGGTCAAGGAGGGGCCTCTCCTATTGGTACATTCTTATCTTGGGCCACAGCCCTTGTGAGTGCTGCCTTTCTTCGGCATTTGCCCTTTTATTTTCCCCAAACTCTACCCCTAGTTCCTTTTGTTGTTGGTTCCTCCGCTAGGTCATTGGTTATAGCTGCTAGCACGACACTATTGTCGTGCATGTTATCCATTTGTGGATAGAAGAGTAAAAGAGGTTAGATACCAATTTGGATCATAAAATACCAATTGAAATCGAGTTATCATGAAAAGATGATAGAAGAAAAATATAAGAGAGTTTTTCTAAAGTCCTGTAGCCTTTCGAAGAAAAGTGTTGAAGGCTTAATATTATTATATAAGACTCTACTAGACTTATTTTGGTGCAATGAAATCAACAAACCCTTAGGTCTACTATCAACTTTTTCTTGACTCTAAATAATCTATGTGTGGAACCCGCTCTAACCCTCTGATAGGAGAACCATTACTATAATTCAACTAAACAACGTTCAAGAGAATAAGCATTTAAAGATGTGGAAAAAGGTTTAAACATAAGTTGAGTTTTGATAAACTTGAATAAAAACATCTAAGTAATGCAAGAACAACCCTCCCTAGAATCTGAAAGCCAGTGTACCAAAACTCTACCAAAGTGACCAATATATGGGGATGAACTACATAAACTTATAACATTAAAAAAAATCTAAAGTGCCAAGGTCAGAGAACAAATGAACTAAGAGGATATATGAATTCATGATAGGCCTGAACAAGCTGTCTCATCCTTGAATTCAATAGTTCACTAGTCTCTTGGCTGAGTTCTATTAATAGACACCTTAATATGCCCCATACTCAGCAAAGAAAGAGAAAATGCAGTGTTAGTATATATAATATCAGTATACTGGTAGGATCTTGTGGTTGTTCCAGTAAGTGAGATATTCACAAACAACTACAACTAGTAAACCATAAATATCTAGAAATAATAGCAATTTACAGCTCATACTCAATAAGTAATTCTATAATTAGCATTCTCAGCACAACAATCAATAATATATCTATATTAGGACTCACATCCAAAATAAGTTGTGTGTTAAAATGTGACATCTAATCCAATGATGTGTTAGAATATGATATCCGATTCAATTATGTATCATTACATAATACTCGATTTAATAATTTATCGGAATATGACACTTCATTCAATGATATATTAAGACATGACATCCAATCTGAAAATGTGTAGGAATGTGACATCCAATCTACAATCACAATAAGTATTGCACAAAATGACCAATTAGTGATAGGTTCATTTCATGCAATTTGATTAGGGCTAGTCATTTATTTAGTTCATTTCATTATTCCCAAATTCACATATATGCAGGTAATCCTAATGACACAGTTAACTGGAATAAATAACATAAATGGAAAGTTAAATCATCACCTACCTTGAAACAAGTCTTGAGAATCTCTAAAGAACTGAAACTTTTCTTTTTTTTTTTCCCAATGTCTTGGTTTATTCTTGGTCTAAAACAAATAAGAAATACAACGGATCAACAAATAATGTCCTAAAATATTAGTAAAATCTCCCATCCATTGTCCAATTTCATGATCATCTCCTCTAACTAAGGTTTTTTTCACCAATTGGCCAAAACCTTACCCTAAGAGAATTCTCCTAGATTCTAAAATCTAGGAATTAATTCACAAGTTAGAAGAACAATAATTTACATTACCTTAATTGATGAAATAGGTGTAAAATTGAAAAAGACAAACGACCTTAGGCTGCTTCTAGTATCTCAAGAATAGTTTTGGATAAATAAAAATAATTTTGAGACTTTTTTGACTTAAACTCCGCCATTGTCCTGTCATAGTAGCCATTTTGTTTTACCATGGTGGCACTGTGACATGATTAAATTTCGAGTGTGATGAAACTTGACTTTACCCACCAACAAAAGTCATCCTAAACAAATCACATCAATACAACACAAGATAATGTGAAAGCTAAATAAACAGATCATTAATAGTAACAAGACTATAAGACATAAATCTAACTAACCTATCCTAGAATTGGTTGTCACAAGATACAAGTCCCTAATCCATCAGAATAAGACAAAAATGATACAAGTCTCAATAGTCTTTGTTTCTCAAATAGAATAAAACTGATATAAGATATTCAATAGTCTTAAGCGTTTGCTGGAGCGGCAAACAACTACTTCTCAATTGTCAATAGCTCTGTCCAAAAGAGGAAGAAGAACCTCAACAAGATTCGGGCTCATAACCAACACATATGTGTAGAAAAAACCAAGGGTGAGTACCAAAGTACCCAACAAGCGAACCTAATCATAGATTGAGAATAAAGAACTAAGTGCTCCTTCCATCCCAACCATATACCTCCAAACTACAAAATCTACATGTAGGAAAAGCTAGTATACACAGTACAGATAATATAAACAATTATAATATTGTATTACAATATCTCAACAGTCAAATTTCCACAATATACAAGGCCTAATTCATTCAACATATATCACAATCTTTCGACAGTTTAATCTCAACAGTTTAATGTACAAGTTAATGTACATGTCACACTTAACACAATTCGACACTTATAACATAAGGGGTGGAATGGAATGGGATACCATGATATGCGAAAACTAATGCAATGTCACATACTCGTGATGCATGTTTGTCCTTTGATACACATCCAAAGATATAATTTGATCATAATCCATTCGGGACATGCATGGACCATGTTATCTCCAAAACCATTTTCCTTCGACATTCCCTTTATTTCCAATTTTCTTTTTCTTTCTCTTTCTCTCTTTCTTTCTTTTCTTTTCTTTTTGTTGGAACCATTCCCTTTGACATGTTTCAATGCAACACATAAGCATATGTCATACAGGCATGAGAGTATACAAGATCAACATTATCCATACATTCGATAATCACGTTAGTATCATATCATCTAATCGAAACCATTTTCCTTTGACATTTCATCATCAGTGAGACATTAAATGAATACATGCCATCACAACACAATACCACTGTCATAAGTATGAGATTAGGGATAGTGTCCCCATATGTCATTTATTCAACAAACAAACATTCAATACTGGTGTCAATATTAAATGTTACATAAAAATCACATCACATCATGACTATAGTTCTCAACAACTAACACATCATCATAAATTAGGGTTACTTCACATTCAATCCATAAATTTTCAAGTATTTGATTCAATAATCCCAACAATTACTAGACCATGCAACTCATTCAATCATCACTTATAGAGTACTCCCACAAATGTGTTCACATAAAGTAGAATCAAGCTGAACAATTAGATCCACAGGAATCTACACCCTATTCACAATAATCGATATTATAAGCTTAATCTACATCCCCAACACAAGGATAAAAAATCATCAATAATGGTACATCAGGTAAGCAATCAATTCATATTATATTATCTTATCAACATCCCCCTTTTTATCCAATCATATTTGCTAATCGTTTCACTATTTCCCAAATTCACCAGAGAAAGGAAAATACCAAGTTTAATTAAACTCAACAAGGTTTAGAATTCACTTGTCTCAAGTTAGCTAATTAATCACTCCAATGACAATGCTAATAGAAGGTGAATGTTTTCCTTTCCCATTCACAATATGCAAAGTGTGAATATATACAAAACTAAGCCTTCAATTAAGGCATGAGACTAGCCTAATAAGGAACTAAATATTTATAAGATATATT